>PVLA01001563.1:0-265226 GCA_004027455.1 Hydrochoerus hydrochaeris | reverse complement strand
TAGCCACCGATTACATATCCCCATGGTAAAGTGGTAAAGTGTCAGAAATTCCATCACAATTTTTAGTAAAGTGCTACAGGGCTTCTCTAAAAGTTCATTATATAGTTACAGGGATTCTATCTCTGAGGCTATAACAATTAAAAACAACAAATTTAAGGAGTTGTTTGATGAAATACATAAAAAATTATACTGGACTTGTATTTGGAATACTCCAATCTGCTCTATTACAGGATAAGTGCTTTGGTCTGTAATGGAACACCATGGATTCTCTTCCTTCACCAGATTCATGAACTGACTATTCTGGCTACTTAGAAATCCTGATGATTGGAATTTGCATGTTAAATTGTAAAGTGAGACCAAGATTTTTCCAGGAGCAGCCACCTGGCACCAAGTTGTAAAAATGTCTTGAATGATGACAATTTAAAAGACTTAATGAACCAGGTTAAGTGGAAAATAAACTTAAATGAGTGTAGAACCATTCCCAATAAAAGAGTTCATTTTGCATGCCACATTGGCCCTCTCTGAAGATGATTTAAAGAAGAAAAAAAAAGACAAATTGAGGAGAATTCTATACTCCCTCTAGAGCCTGGAGTGAGATTTGAGAATATCAGTGCTCACTTTGGAATTTCATAATGACTAGAGAATATATGTCCATATGGCTAGGGAATGCCCCTCAGCCAATAACTCTTAAAAAGAAATTATAAGTGCACTAAAGGGCATCGTTAACAATGATATTCTCTTAAACTTACAGCAGTGTATTTCAGTTTATGGAAGTAATACTGACATTTACAGACCTTTGGGGAAAGTACTGAATATAGATTTAATCGTCATGGTTAGCTGTGTAAGTGTCCAGGCTGGCAAACTGTTTTTGAGTGTGTACTTCTTTCAGGTTCAACAGGTGTTTGATAAATAGATCTGTCTGGAACATCCATGCCTTTATGTCCATTTATCTATCAAGAGAAGAAAATAGAAGGTGCATTGTAAGAATTCATATCCATATGAATAGATTAAGAAAACCAAATTATTGCTTGGTAGCATAAAATCAATTGTGTTTTGTTAGGGAAAGTTAAATTCACAAAAACAATCGTAAAGACATCCACAGCACTGTAGGCACTTATTGGCGTGAACAACTCGAGCTAACACATTTTATAAAAGATAGATATGATTCAATCATTTGCTGTAAGTAACATTCACTTCCGTCCCCGTGTGTGAGGCAGTTGCCTTAGCAACACGGGTGCCAGATGACTTACCCTGCGTGTTGTGTCTGCCTATTCCTCTGTGTTGATTTGCTCTCCATTATATAAGGCTAAGAAAAAGAAGTTTTAAAAAATGCTTTGGGGACATTAGTCCAAAGAACATTCTAGGAAAAGGAAAATTTTCACAGATCCTCTCCCATCTGCCAAGCATTTGATCATGTTCACTCAGCTGGGAGAATCTTCTTCATTTCATCCCTTAAACAGTCATCAAAGTTTTATTTTTAACTGATTCAACTGACTTTTTGGTGAAGTTTCCCTGACATAATATTAACTCATGTCTCTTCTGCCAGGGAGTTTTTTTTTTCTTTTTTTAACAACTCACATACAGATCATTCACATGGTTTCCTCATCCTGTGGTTGTCTGAGTGATGATGCTGAATTCTCAGGACTGTGAGAGAAATAAACACAATCTCTAATGAGAACAGAGTAACACTTGATGCAATAGATTTAAAATATGCACTGTCCCTTAAAGATTGAAAGAAATGATAGTCCAGGTAAAAACAACCTATAATTTTATAGGATTACTGATCATTTATATGTGTAAACAATGATCATTTGCATAATTTCCCTTGCAACAGAAATTGGATCCAATAACTTGAATATAAATTTTTCCTAGAAGGGGATTATGACAACTTGGTTTTACCCACGCTTGCTGTCTGAGTAGACTGAAATGAATGGCTAATTTATAGCCCATTGATATATTGCATAGAATTGATTCCTAACAAAGACAGGGGATAGATGATTCTTTTGTGCCACAACTTGGCCTCCTCCTTATGATTGTTTCTTCCCAAAACATCCCAGTAATTCTTTCAGAATTTCTTAGTATGACAGTTTCCTATGTATTTTTCCATACCAACACTTCACACTGACAAGGTCCTTCACCTCCAATGCTTGTCCAATGGCAGTGCTGTCCTCAGAAAGCAGTTAATTTCCATCGTGGCAGTATGTCTTTTGCAGCTGATACTTAGTGCATTGTATTTCAGATATTACAATTGTATATTTAATAGATTTGGTTTGGAGACTCTGAGATGATACCGAGGATTTGTGAGCAGAAACATTTTTGTGTACACCAGATTACACAAGAAAATTAGACTTCATCACAAGTTCTGATTTTTATAGTTATCTCCTTTTGACTATGAAGAAATACCAGTTCTTTAAAGTAAACTTTTGCTAAGGAAATGAAATGCGTTTGTCTGTGAGTTTTTTTCCCCTTTAGAAAGAATTGCTTTCACTCACATGAAACATATGAGCCACATAAAATGTTGCTCTTCCCCAGTGAGTACACGCCTCTTGGGGGATTATTGTGTTGCAGAGTAAATTTATTGAAGACAGAGAAGAGGTGAGGTCTCTTTTCCCTTTGCTCACTCATCAATGAAGTTGTGTGGTATGCAGACATGATGCTAATATTGATCTAAGTCATACAGCTTCAACAAGGACTCCTGAGATTCATAAAATTACGTGGACCTGCTCTAGTGATACTTATACAGTAACGCAACCACTTTGGATAAATCAACATATAAAATAGAATGTTTTACAAAAACATTTTTTCAAAGCAAAACATGAATAAAATGAGGGTAGAGACATGATATACATTAAGTATCACTGAATTCTGAAGTTTAAAATTCTTCAATTTGGCAAAATAGGTCCACAATGGTCTTTTTTGATTTAATAAAAATCCACAGAATAGTTATTAGAATTTTCTTCTACAAAACTTTATAGATGCCTTTATGCTTCATTTTTCTTCTAAATCCTGATGATTGTGAATCTTAGATCAATGGAAGTATAAAGTATCTAACTGTACTCACAGCCCAATATGCATAGCACTGTGTTTGCAACTGTAAATATGACATCATTGCTTGGCTTATAAGAGAACAGTGATGCTATAAAGTTGCTGTTACTATGTCTTCATTAATGTCCATGTTCCTAAGAATGCAGGAGTTGTCCTTGGTCAGCAGAGGTGTTAGGTATCATGCTTAAAAATTTCCTATTAGAAATCATCTGAGCATCATCAACTTCCTTTCCCATCTGCTTGTGACAATTTTGCTTGATGAAGTAGGAAGATTTATTTCATAGCTAGTATATCTTAAATATCTCTCTACCACTTACTAAATCTCTATGTGAAAGTGTCCTTATCCTTAAAAAGGGATTATGAAAGTTTTTACTTTACAAAAGCTTGTTATTAAGAAATTATAGTATTGAATACATAAAGTCTCTCTCACATGAGGAATGTTCAAAATCTATTAGATTTTGTTAATATCATTAATATTTCCTGTGAAGATGTGGAAAAAGACCTCCAGACTGAAAAAAGTAGGCTGACAGGCATTAATATTTTGCTGGAGTTCAAAGATGCACATTATGTTGGGCTTACCTTAGTCCTTTAACCATATTTTTATTTGAGAACTGGCTGTAGTATTTTCTTTATGAATAAGTATATTCAAACAAAATTAGTGAATATAAGTAACATGTGAAATTACATTTTGGGCTGTGTACAAATATAGCCCTGGAAGGAGATGAGATGAATGAAGATGAATTTGGAGATGAGATGAATGAAGATGAATGACTCACGTGGGGTTATGGGAGAAACGATGTGCTTCTTACTCCTGATTTTCTTCTCCTGTGTCATTCTCCTCTGGTACCACAGCTCTGCCTTTGTCAATCATGCTGTTCTCATGTTCTTCCAGTTTCAATATGCTTTATTTTCTCTAAGAAACTGTCTCATCTCAGCCCCGTACTTGTCTTCATTTAATTTTTTAAACCATGATTTTAAGAAGATTTTGTGGTGAAACAACAGTGGTTGACCTTTATTTTTGCCCTATGCTGGAAGTAGGGCCATAGAAGAGATGTTTTGCTTCTCAATTTCTTCATCTTTCATATTAAGAAGATGCAAATAGACCACTTTGAATTTGGTTTCAAGATTACATTTGATGAAAGTATATGAGGTGCTTAAAATATTTACCCTAAATGATTCAGAGATGTGATAGTTACACATTTATTTTAGAATGACTCATTTTTATTTCTCTTATTCCTTCTCCTACTTCCTCAGTCTTTCTTCTTTAACTTGATCTTTTGATTGTGCTTTGAGCATCTTGCTGATTGAGGACCATTTTTCCCTACTACATGTTTGTAATAAGTACTGTCTTCTGTCCCCAAACTCTGACCAACACCGTATTTATTCAGTTAAAATTTTTATTGAAGTTTTAATTTATATTTCCCATTAAAGTTTTGAGCTTGATTACAATAAAGGACATTTAAAATAAGACCACGTAAATTTAAATGTCAAATTCAAATATTATATAAAGTGAATGGGATGTAAACATGCCAAATACCTCAGCTAATAGAGTTACTGTAATTGAACATAAATTCAGCAGTGCAGTCTTGGCAGCATAAGCAGAAGACAAACTGTGATAGATCATAAGGAGTCTTAAGAGTATTTTTCCACTGAGTATTTTCAGAGTGAAGCTAGATCTGACCCCAGAAGGGGCTAAAAGTTGCCTTCAACAAGTTGAATGAGAGAGTTGATCTATATATTTACTTCCTCAAGTTGTTCCTAAGAAATTTATCAAATAAACAGGATAGATTTTCATTGAATATTACTAAGTCAGACAAGATGTTTTATAAAATATTTCTCCAATTTGCCACTGTTTTATTTCTTATAAAACATTCAACTATAATTTGAAATTTGATGTATTACCCACCAAATGACCTTGATAATTGCATAATGCTGTATTTGGAGCTGAGAAATTATTTTTGGGTAGCTGGTATATCAACAAACTAACTCTGCCCATTCATTTAGTAGTTTACAGTGTGTAAATGCTTTGGAATACATTATCACATTTAGAAACAAGAAGAAATATAGTGAAAGAGTGCTAAGTTGAAAGTTAAACAATTCACATTTTGCTCTGCCCACGAAAACCTTAAACTGTGCCTTCTATTTCTAGTTCTCCTTTCTCCTGACTCATCTTTTGATGAGTCTGCAGAGTATCTCTGAGTTAGCACAAAGTTCAATATTTACATTGTTAATATGTTTATACCCAGAAACAAATGATGTCATACGCTTTATAAAAAAAGAAAAAAAAAGTTAGCAGACAGCTACAAAATCCATCCATGTCTTACTTCCTTGAGGCTTTATTTTTTATATATTTTTAAGTCACTATGTAGTTCACCATGGACAGTGTTATGGGATCTTTTTATCATCTGACATTTTTTTCAACTCAAGTCTTATAACTCTATCCTGCATTCCTGCCTTCATCCTGGAGCAAGGGGGGAATTTTCACAAAGTTTGATACTGAATATAAGAAAAAATAATAATGAAACTGGTCTTTCAAATGATATTAATGATCATGCATGTTAGTTTTCCATTACTATAACAACTACCTCATATAATTTAACTTCTAAAGTGGAAAAGCTTATTTTGGAGATTTGGATAATCTTAGTCCGTGACCTGTTGTCTAATTTGGGCCTGGGATGGTGTAATACATTACAGCAGAAGTGCCTGATAAAGGAGGCCTGTTCACCTCATGAATGAGTGTGATACAAAGAAAGAGCCCAAAGCCTACAATTCTATCTGAAGATGTACCTTCAATGACCTAAAATTTAACCAACAGCACCACATCCAGTGTTTCTCCCACCTTTTCATGGTGGTCTACTAGGGAGTGAGAATTCAACACAAGAACTTTTAAAGAATGTTTCATATGCAAATTATATCACCCGTTTTTACATAAATTCAATGTCTTAATCTATTAAAATGTTCCTATTTGATTCACTGTATCACCAATAATAACCTCTTCTCTCCTTGTTATGGTTTATACCTAGATGTTCCCCAAGATCCTCATGGGCTCATAGGTGGAGCTTTTTTGTAAGGAAGCTGAACGGGACATCGCTGACTTGCTCTTGGGAGTAGGGGCTGCTCCTAAGAGATGGACAAATGGAGGTGTGGACTGGAAAGGTTAATCTCCCTCCTGGAATTCATTTTTGACTTGCTGCCTTGAAATCATGACAAGAGCCACTCTTGCTCCGTGTGGCCCTCTGCCATGCCATCATGTCTTTGAACTGAAAACCCGAGGTAGAATAAACCTCTGTTCCTTTAAAATGTGGGTACTGGGTATGTGACTTGAGTGATAAGAAAGTGACTTGAGCCAACTTCATAATTTGGTAACCGCAAAACAGACAACAGGAAAGATATCATGTGAGAAAGGGCTTAGGCTCAGAACAAATGTTATTTTAATAATGCTTTATCACTGAGGTAATCCATTTCAATTAAGTTCACAAGAGTTTCTAGTCCTTAAAAATTAAAGGGACTAAAGAAGGACCCATACATTGCATCGGAATAAAAAATAAAAGTAGTTTCTCCCATACCTTATTCCAAGAAGATTTTTTTTTTAATTTTAGAAGTCAAATGCATAGAATTAATTCTACATGTCATTACAAGCTATACTCTGCCTAGGTTCCTGATGTTTTTGACATATCTATATTTTGTTTTTATTTTTCTATGAAATCCTGTCTCTCACTGTTTTGTGAAACTTAACTTCATAAGCACTAATTCATTCCTTTGGGTATTTGTAAACATGTATCATTCATTTTTGTTTAGATTACTTGAAGAGATTTTTTTTTTTTTCCTTGAACACAGGGTATGGTTGCAAATGACTCAAATTCCAGGCATTCAGGAAACTGAGGTGGTATCATCCTGAGTTCAGAGCTAGCCAGGGCAATTTAGTAAGACCTCCTCTCAAAATAACAAAACAGATAGCTAATGATGGTGATGATAGGTCGACCTGTCATCCAACGTCTTAGGAAACTGAGGCAGGAATATCACCGTAAGTTTGAGACCAGCCTGAGCTACATGGCTAGTGAGATCCTGTTTGAAAAAAATCAACCCATCATTCAATCAATAAAATACAAAAAATAGTTAATATTTCTTATTTTATTTAATACATTTTAAAAAGGACAATACATGGTTCTCTATGTCTATTGGCCTCTAATTCTTTTTGCTGCTTCATAAAATTCCATCCTATTTTATGTTCTAGAAGGAAATCGTTGTCTCATGTGTCTCTAACTGGCTGCTGTTTGAGGTATCACAGCCTTTTCTGCATTTATCCCTCGCATAATATTAGAGAGCTTCTCTGGAAACACATCCAGGACTTGAACTCATTTCATGGGTGATACATGATAATTATACCCAAAAGAATTACCATAAATATTACTATTACACAGGTGTTCCTTGCACCTCAAATTCTTGCCACGTGTGGGTTTTATTCAAACTCCTTTCATTAGTCACAAAAAAGCATTTCACTCTACTTATCTAATAGTAAATTAGGTAAGTGCTTTACCTACCTTAAGCCTGGAGTGAATTTCTAATCAAGATAACTAATACCATGACAGTCATTTCCCCTTTTCTTAATTCTCTGTTCATACCTCTTTTTCTTTTTTATTTTATGTTTTATTTTCTGCTATTTTTGATTTTAGAAATTTGCAAAAATTCTACATGTCTTATTGATTTTGTTTATATTAAATTTACATAATTGTATATATTCAAGGACTGTAGCATGATAATTTGATTTTTCTTCGATAGGTATTGGATACCTATTTCCATCTTCTCAAATAGTAATAATTTTAGTGTTGAGAATTTCAAATTTTCTGTCTGCTAGTTATTTTAAATATATAATAAATTATTATAACATACAGTCACCCTACTGTGCTAAACAGTAATAGAAATTATCCTTTTATCTAAGGTACTTTCACCCTCATAATCTAACCTCTCTCTGTTACAATTCCTCATCTCCACTGGCCATGATTCTCTTTACTTTCATATTTATTTTTATATCTTAATGATAATAGGAAGCATCTGTATCTCGTTTGTCTGTATCTTTTGTTCACTAAATATTAAAGACAAAGTAAATTTAGCAAGAATCTTATCCCTAAGTGACAACATACCCTTGTAATCCCAGGACTCTGAGAGACTGAAGCAGGAAGATTACAAGTTTCAATTTAGCCTGGGCAATTTAGCAAGATACTGTGTGAAAATAAAAATAAAAGGGTATGAGAAGGTAGCTTGACCAGAGAACCCTGAGTTCAATCTCCAGCACTGTAGTAAATAAATAAATAAACAAAGGCATTTAAAAAAAGAGAATAAAATGTTTTCCGATTTAATTTG
Organism: Hydrochoerus hydrochaeris; assembly: GCA_004027455.1. Taxonomy (NCBI): domain Eukaryota; kingdom Metazoa; phylum Chordata; class Mammalia; order Rodentia; family Hydrochaeridae; genus Hydrochoerus; species Hydrochoerus hydrochaeris. The sequence continues at coordinate 256,820 of PVLA01001563.1, read as the reverse complement.
GAAAAACAAAACCCTGTGAAAAAATATTTATATTCCTGGTTCAAACATTAAACTCAAATACTGAGAGGATATCATTAAGGTTCTACATTCAAAAGGTAAGCAAAATAGACTGATGACTGATCCAAAATGCTGGAATTTGTCTACCTGATATAACCAGTTTTGTTGTTTCTCTATTGGCCTAGTAATTATATAATTCTATATTTATCAACTATGGATAATTAACTATGGATAATTTATCATAAAATGTAGCTGAAACCTAATCTGAAGTACAGAAATTAACATGAAAAACCATGAGATACAAATTCACAATCTAAACTGAAAGTCAATTTTTTACTAATAAATTATTATTTGTCAGAAAATGTAATTGATTTCTTCTTATAAGTCAGAAAGGAATTAATGATTTTTAATTTTGATACATGAGATTTGCTTCCCAGTGAAGAATAAACAAATATATCTTTACACTTTCTGGCCCTATATTATGTTTTTCAATCTGTACAAACTGAAAGTCTTTGAGAAACTAAAATTATCACTTATTTTGAAGATACCATGACATATAAGGTTTACTAACGATATCAAAGTCTTTTTAGTCCATAGTATTTCTTTATAGGCAGAAATTCTAAAGAATTTTAAAAAGCAGCATTCTCATCTCAAAAACCAACAGAGATACATTCTCTTGATATCAAAATAATAGATGTTATTTGATCAAAATGTTGAAAATTAGATTTTACCAAACTGGAGTTTAGTGTAATATTAAACCAAGGAGAAATATTATCTATACATGGTATTACTTAGGGGGAAATATGACAGTTCCTTTGATTATTTGAAAAATTCTCAAATCACATTTCTGACACTTTTTGAATTATCTCAGAAATAAGTCCTAATGAGGAGAATTAAACTTTCTTAATTTAAAAATTACATTTCAATTAATTAATAATTCAATCACTAAAAGTAGACTGATTCAAAAATTAAGGAGTTGATTATAAACATCAGTTGGAATTCAGAATCTTAGCATTAGAATACAGAAAATTGGAAAGGACATGAACTGAAAAAAAAATTGGTAATTTTATTTTCCTTCAAGTATCACATCTTTTGTTAATGTTCAGAGGTGAGAGGAATTAGGTTTTCTTTAAAACTGTACATAATGCCATTAATTACATTTCTATACCTCTTACCCTTTTTCTTCAAAGGTGAAGACATTCTTGGTTTTTCCCATCACTTTTATTGAATCTCATGCTCATAAATAACCTGAAGTTAAACATGGCTATAAAGTTCCTTAAAGGTAGTTGTAGTTTCAGTTTAGCAGCTCCAAAGTGTCAGGGTGAGGCTTATGAATTCAAGTAAGCAAGCGATCAAACTCAGACCATCAGGAGCCAAGTTCAAAACAAAAGGAGACCAAGGGGTGTTACAAGATGAACAATTTGAGTTCCAGCCTCACAGCCAGAAAACAACCTCACAGCCAGAATGGAACTAAAGGTACAGGCCTGCTGGGGTTATCCACTGCCCTCCATAAAACTACCACCGTGTTCCTAGGATTAATTACATGAATCTGGACTCTGCTGCTTTGACAGCAGAGACAGGACTTGAAGCAGACTTTTTTTTTTCCTTTGTGTTGTTGTCAGGGGTTGTGCAGAGAACAATTAGAATCATAACATGAAGTTTATAATATTGTTTTATGACAGTCACCCAGAGTTAACATGAAATGTAAGAAATTTCCACAACACTACAGAAATAGAATATTTAGCCAAGGGCCTGAATCCCACAGCAATGTCCCACATGAGTCCAGATGAAGACTCAGAGCTCATGACAATGCCTCCCACAAGTCCAACTAGAGGTCCAGAGCCCACAAGAAGGACTCACACCAGTCTCTTTTACGGATCCATGCTGGGAAGGCCCAAAGGTCAGCGGTGGAAGCTAGAAAGTCTATGCCAGCAGGGGGAAGAAGCAGTTGAGGGTTCTATGCTGGAGCTGAGAAGTCACACTCACAACAATGACCAGGGCTGCCCTGAAAAGTACCACAGCCATCCTCAGTGACACAGAGCCCCAAACTCCTCTGATGATAAGTACAGTCGAGTACATGCCAGGAAGCCAGCGTGAGTTTATCCTAGAGACCAAGTGTCACACGTCTTCTCCTCCAGAGTCAGAAAGCAATGCTCGAAGTGAGCTTCTCCGGGAGAACCAATGGCTCAAACAGCAACACACAGGAGAACCTACAATGCCTCAACACCTCAACGCACTTCCTTCTCCTTCTCCACCTCTCCATTTATGCTGACAACCTTCCTCAGGTGAAACATCTACGATAGGCACCCTGCTGATTTAATTCAGCTGGCATTAAGTTGACCACCAGTTTTTAATGCATAACACTTTGTCTTCCAGTCTTGCTTCTAATTTGTTCCTTTTCTTGTATTTCTGTATTTTTTTCCTAAAACCTTTAGATTCTTTTCTCTGATGATAAAATTGCAACAATGAGGGATTATTAACTGTATGTCATTTTCTAGTTTGTTTAAATCAAGTTCATACAGCTAAAGGTGGCAAATTAATGGTTTACATAATTTGTCATTTTCTAGGCTTTGATGCTGTTAGTGTTGCTGATAGTACTACTTTTGCTAACGTGGTGTACTTGTCCCAATCAGTTATTCTTCTTGGTATGCCAAGACTGAGATTTCCTAAGAGTCATAAAAAATACCACAGGATAGTGCCAAAGAACCAGTAGCTGGGCCAAGCAGGCAACAGCTTCTCATCCCCAATGCAATGATGAGGTAGGGCCTTGCAACAGATTCAAAATGCAAAACCCAGCTCTACCTGGAAGACATCTCTGATGAGTAATCATTTCCTAGGAGTCCTAAATGCTAGCAATAAAACTACTCATCATAAGCAATTTACAAGCATCAACCCAGGAATTAAACTTGAAAAATAGAAAATGAGAAAACATTTAAGCAGTATGTGACCTCAGACTTCTAGCTCACCATAGGCAAGCAGGACAGTAAAGTGGAACAAGTTGAAAGTCACCTACATGGAGCTCTGAAAAGGTAATAGCAAAAGTAACAAGGCAGGTGAATGAGGCTCTAGAAAAAATCAAATCAGAAATACTCAGATGGCCAAATCAGAAATAATTACTCAGATGAAATGTTGAAAGACATGCTTAGTGTGTCCAGAGCAGAAAATCTAAATAAATCTACATAAATATATATGTAAATTTACATATACATATACACACACAGAGGAGCTTAAGAAAAATATGGAAACCATGAACATCCAATGTATTTCAAGCCCTAATATAAATCCTCCAACTCAGGTTGGTGTATCCCACAAAACTCTTTCAAAATTGATGGAAAAATATGAAATTTCATAAAAATGACTGAGCAATTTCATACACACTAAACCAGCACTCCAAATATTCTGAAGAACCATTCTAGAAAGAGATAACAAGAACTACAACTACATGAGTCCCAACAGAAAGAATCCACTAGACACAAAGAAATTAAACAGAATAAAAGATGAACAATCAGCAGGAAATAACATGAGACAAGGATAAGTAAATACATACCAGTTATAACAATTAATGTTAAGGGTCTCTATTCACCAGTCAAAAGAAACAGATTGGTGGAATGGATAAAGAAGCAAGGTCCAACAATATGCTGCAAGAAATGCATTTAATACAAAAAGAAATTCATGGACTGAAAAATCAAAGGATGAAAAGCAATAGTTGATAAAACAGGAGGCTGAAAAAAGGTAGTGGTACTTATTATCTTTGCAGACAAAGTGGATTTCAAGCTAAGACTAATTAAGACACACAGAAAAGTTCACTACATCATTGTGAGGGGAACAACCCAAGAGGAAGTGATAACAATCATAAATATATATAGCAAATACCCATGAATCCAACTATATAAAAGAAATATTAATGGACATGAAAAATAAAGAAAGCAGTAAGACAGTTGTAGTGAAGGACAATACTATACTGTTGCATTCTAACAGATTAAGTAGATGAACATCTACTTGATCAACAGAACTGAACTGAAACTTTGAGCAAATGGACTTAGTATATGTCTGCAGAGTGTTCCAACCCTCAATATTAGAATATATATTTTTCTTGGGTGTTTACAGGGTGTTTCCCAAAACAAACCACATACTAGCTCATAGAACATGCTTAAGTAAATGTGATGGAATTGAAATTATCCTATGCATATTATCACACCATAATGCAATGACATTGAAAATCAATGGCAAAAGAAGCCACAAAAACTTCATAAGCACATGGCAATTAAATAGTACTTTCACAAGCAACCAGTGAGTCAGAGATGACATTTAAAAAGAAATTAGTTTCAAAAATAAAACAATAAAATAATTTGGAAGTTATAGGATGTAATGAAAGCAGGTCTCTGTGGGAAATTTATAGCAGTGAATTACCACATCAGAAAAACAGAGCAACCTCAAATCAACAACCTAATGTTGAACTTCAAATTTTTAGAATAAAGTTCATATGGGGGGGAAATTATAAAGTTCAGAGCATATATTAATACAATGGAGTCAAAGAAAGCTATGCAAAGAAGGAATCAAAAAGTGGTTCTGTGAAAGATGAAATAAATTTGACAAAATATTAGCCTAAATCTTAGCCAGAAAAGGAAAGACTGAAATTCACTCAATTAGGAATGAAAAGGGTGAAAACACAATGAATCCTGCATAAATACAGAAGACCTTCAACACCTATTTCAAGAACCTATATTCCAATAAGGAGAAATAGAGACAGAAGAAACAGAGAGATTCCTAGATATATATGAGTTAGCAAAGCTGAATCAAGAAGATATAAAAATCTTAAATAAACCAGTATCAGTCAATGACACTGAAAATATAATTAAAAACCTACCAACAAAGCAAAGCATGAGACCTGATGGATTAACTGCTGAATTCTGTAAGAAATTTTAAAAAGACCTTATGCTCCTACTTTTCAAACTCCTTAACGAAATTGAAAGGAAGTGGTACTCCCAAACTCATTCCTGGAAGCAAGAATTACCTTGATACCAAAACCATAGAAGGGTCCAACAAAGAAAGAGAGCTAGAGACCAATCTCCTTAATAAACATGGATTCAAAAGTCCTTAGTATAGATACTGGTAAACAACAAGCAGCCAATCATGAAGAAGATTATATACTGTAACTGAGTAGCATTTATCCCAGGGACACAGGAGTTTAACATATGCAAGTCAATAAATGTAATACACCATATTAACAGAGCCAAGGACAAAAACCATATGATCATTTCAATAAATGTAGAAAAAAACATTTGACAAAGTCCAACACACTTTCATGATAAAACACTGTAAAAAATAGTAGATGATCTTTTTAACCATATAAAAATATATTATGCCACTATATATTTTTCATTTCATACTATAACCCATTTTCTTCTGTACTATTTCAAGTTAGTGTAGTTCATTCTTTTTGACTGCTATGCATCATTAAATTAAATAAGCATAATTTCTCTTCACCCATTTTTGAGGAATTTGAATTGTTTTTAGACTTCCATCATAACATATACTGCTGTTATAAGCGTTCATATATACACATACCTACATATATAAATAGGCACATATATATATATATATATATATATATATATATATATATATGTGTGTGTGTGTGTGTGTATGTGTGTGTGTGTACACACATAATTTCTTAGATTGTTTGACTTGATTGACTTACAGTGTATCTCAATAGATGCAAAAAAATCATTTGACAATTTCCAACATCCATTCATGATAAAACTCCCATAGAATACTGGAATAAATGGTCTTTATTGCAATTTGATAAAAGCTATCTATGATAAACCAATAGCCAACATCATGGTAAATGGACAAGAACTGAAAGCCTTCACTGTAAAATTAGGAAAAATATAATGATGCTCACTGTTTCCACTCTTACTCAATATAGTTCTGGAGCCATTATCCAGGACTATTACCCAAGAGAAAAAAGGAATTAGGATAGGAAAGAAGGAAGTAAAATTATCATTTGTGGATGACATGATACTCTAAATAGAAGATCACAAAGACTCCACCAAAATATAACTAGATTTGATAACTAAATTCTGTAGCATACAGATATAAAGCCAACACTCAAAAATCAATATATTTCTTTGACACAAAATCTTACAAAAGGGGAAGTTAGGGAAACAACACATTTCACAATAGCATTCCCCAAAAATACCTAGCAATCAGTCTAACACAGGAAGTAGAACAGCTTTACATTTAAAACTACAATATTCTACAAAAGGATATCAAAGTGGGTATGAGAAAATGAAAGATATCCCTTGCTCTTAACTAGAAAGAACCAATATAGAGAAAATGCCTGTAATCCCAAATGTTTGTTCAGATTTTATGCAATTCTAATCGAACTATCAGTAGCATGTCTTATAGGAGTTAAAAAAAAAAAAGCTAAAATTCATTTGGAACCAGAAGAGACATAGAGTAGCAAAAGCAATTCTGGGAAGCAAAGCCAAGGCAAGTGGCATCACAATTCCTAACCTGGAATTAATATCTAATTATTAAAACAGAAACACTAAATCTGCTGGAAGATAGAATAAGCAGAATTCTTGAAGACACTGGTGTAGAGAACTATTTTATGAGAAAGACTGTGATCCCACAGAAAATAGAACAATAATCAACAACTGAGATCTCATGTTATTAAAAGGTTTTGCATAGCTAAGAGACAACCAACATAATAAAGAGACAACCCACTGTGTGGTTTAAAAAAATAGGCAGTTATTTGTCCGACAGAGGACTAATATTTATAATACATAAAAAACGCAAAAAAATCAAACATCACAAATTTGAATCAAATTCAAAATTCAAATTCAAATTCAAAAATAAGCATCTGAGATAAATACACACTTCTCATATGAAGAAATAAAATGACAAATAAATATTCAAAAAATGTTCAATATCACTGGTCATACAAAATGCAATTTAAAACAACACTAAGATTCCATCTCACTCTAGAAAGAATGTCTTTTATCAAGAAAACAACCAATAAAAGATATTGGTGGGCCTCTGGGGAAAAAGGAATGCTTCTCCACTGTTGATTGGGGTGTAGACTGGTACAACCACTGTAGAAAACAGAATGGAGATTCTTTAAAATGAGAGGTTCCATTTTACCCAGCTATTTTCCTTCTTGGTATCTTCCTGACAGAATACCACAGCATTATATGCACACCTACGGTTACAGCAGCACAGTTTGCAGCAGCTAAATCTTGGAGACAACCCAAATGGTCATCAACTGATAAATGGGTAAAGAAGATTTTTTTTTAATACAATGGAGTGCTACTCTACAATAAAGAATGATAAACTCAGGACTTTCCTAGGTAAATGGATGCCCTTTAAGAACATACTTTTCAGTGAAATAAATCAGATTCGTGTTGATATACCAAATTCATTTTCTAGTGTAAGAAATTTTAAGTGTAAATAAGAACCAAAATGTATAAGAGATACTGGAAGATGAGAAAAAATATTCAAATGGGGAGAACAATGGAGGGAGAAAAGAAAGGACAATAAAAAAAGAATAGAAAGGAAAATGGAAATAGAGCTTTTGTAAAGGAGGGGAAGAAGGGTTGAAGGGAGAGGAGGAGTATGGGGGAGAAAAGTGATGAAAGGATCCCATGAAGTTTTTGCAGTGTTGACCATTGTGGTGTTCTTCATCAAGGCTCTGATTAATAAAGGAGGCAAAATGCTCAGAAGTGAATGTTAGGTCATATAAATAATATAGTAAATTCCAATCTTAGCAGATGTATCCATAATTAAATTCTATTTGTATTTATAAGGGAGGCCTAGTTTCATATTCAGTCTCTGTTACAGGTTGTGTCTAGAAGTCTCCCAAAAGCCTCTTGTGATCTTAGAGTTTTTATGGAGGTAGATGAATATTGAATGTGTAATAGATTCATGATTTAGTGCTACGATTGAAGGTGCTCAGATGAAGGATGGGTGACTGCTGAATCAGTCTACTGATTGGATTGGCACCTCCCTAATCCTGGTAGACTGAGTATAATATAAGGAACCAAAAGAAACTTGTCTCAGGCTCTTGTTGGTTTTGCTCTCTTCTGCTGCTATAAACCATTACCCCTCTGCCATGAGCCAGCCTGCCTTGAAGCCAGCCAATTATGGACTGAAACCTCTATAAACTGTAAGCTAAATAAATCCTTCCCCTTTTAACATTGTTGTTGTGTGTTTTGCCTTAGCAATGATAGAAAAGTAATTAAGACAATTCCCATATGCTCACAGAGACTCTATTCTTCCTTATCTGAAAATTATCAAATAATTGAAGAAAAAGTCTGTGCCTGAACTCCCTATTGAAGCTTCTAAATTCAAGAGTTCTACAGGGATCCAAATAAGTCATTATTAGAGATTTCTTGAGTAAAAACGCTTGAGTTATATCAAAACCTTGCCTGTATGAAAATTAAAGATTTGCTAATAATTTTTTAAAATATTGTTGTTTCTGGAAAGCTTTTTGTGAAATACCTGCTTTGGTTCTAAGATCACTTGCCAGTTAAGGTGATTTTGTTTCCAGGAAATTCAGTGTAAAGGCAGTGATACAGATAGTTATATAAGCCGAGTAGTTCTGAATTTTTACATTATTTTCCCATATTAAATGATAATATTGTACTTTTTGCACAAGGAGTTTTGGAAAAGTAGTTTAAATGTTGTTGACTTTGAAATGAAAAGGACAAGGAACTTGTGAAAGTTACAGGAGTGATCACAGAGCAGGCTAAGACAAGTAGCTTTAAAGTACAGTCAAGCTCTATCCATGGGTTTCAGCAGCTTGGATGGAAATTTATTTAGGGAAAAATTACATTTACATTGAACACAGAAAGACATTCTTTTTCATGTTATTATTTCTTAAGAATTTCATGTAATAGCTATTTACATAGCATTTAAATTGTGTTACATTTGTAATTGTGCTAGATTACTGTAAGTAATCTAGAGTTTCTTTGAGATGGTATACAGGATGATATGAACATTTTCTATGCAAATATTGTCCCTTATTATGTAACAGATATAAATATTAATAGATTGTTGTCTATAGAGGTCCTGGAACCATTCCTCCATGGATTCCTAGGGTGACTTTACTGATTTTGCCATTGACCATATTCCTTAAACATTGCAAAAGATCCAAATTAACCTGATGAGTATCCTCTCTAAGGGTGAAGAGAGACAGCTCTTATGATACCTAATTTTGGTGGGAATGAGTATCTGGGTCCAACTCAAGAAAATTCTTAGACACACAGAGCACTATAAAACAGATATGTGGCCTCACTCACAGCAATAAACCTGATGAATTAAGGCAAGGGAGCAGCATATGGCAATTTGGCTCTGAATGAAGAAAATCTCCATAATACTGAGCTATAGAATAGGAGGAAACAGACAAAAAATAAATAAAAAAAAGGAGAGATGCCTAAGAGACTCAGTATAAAAATAGCAGGTGGTAAGATCAGGATTCGGCGTGGAGCAGATATTTAGGAGAAAGCACCAGCACAAGTTTCTTGGTGTTCAAAGTGTCTTTCAAGGGAGATTTTCCAATCAAATGTTATTACTTTGATAGGTTCATTATCATCCCTGGTTCCAGGAGTGATGGATAGTTTGCTGGTGACTAGGTACTCATTAGAGAAGGGAAAGTATATTTAGATCAAGGCAAGAATTTATATAATTTTGTGATATGTTACTCAAAATTTTTTGTCTTATAAACAACTTCAATTTTCTTAACATGTTATACATTAATTTTTGCTGTGCATAAGGAAACTGTGATTATTAATCTGTTAATTTTCAGATTTTATACTCATTTTCATATAATTTCATAAGTAGAATGGTTATGCTTTGTCTGTAAGTCTTCCTACATATTTAACAGACCTACAAGCTGGATAAAAGCAAATTGTAAAGGTGACTAACACTGCTTTCCTTCCTTTGACTTACTACTCAGTGATAAGAGTCATCTACTTTTAATTAGTAATAAAATCATTGAAATATAGATTTCATATCTTTTTCGTTCAGAAGTGTAAAGAGTGTTACCATGGTAACTTTATTTTTAAAAACATTTTCTAAATCATCAGCGACTCAAAATAAGTTATACCCAGGACTCTCTAATTTTTAGATTTCCATGATATGTTAATTAGTGCAATGTTTTTTGAAGGAGTATTTTGAGGTTGAATTTATAAAGCTTGAATAATATACAGGTCATAGACACAAAATTAGAAAAATGAAAACTTTCAGATAGTAACAATGTGCAAAATAAAGGCTTTTGCTGTCTTTCTTGGGGTTCATAATTTTGTCTGAAAAACCAAGGCACAGGGCATAACTTTGTAGAATTGCTATCAGTCTGTCCTGAAGTGAAGTGAGTTCCAAGCTTCCTGCTGGGGAATAAATGGGCTTGAAAAGGACATAGTGAAATGCTGAACACACACAGTCTTTTTGGCATTTTGTTACTATTAGATCTGTTACCTAGAAGTAGCTTACAGAGAAGGAATTATTGCTGATCTGTCTATTAATGGTGTTGCCATTTCCCCTTCACTAACATTTTAAACTCACTTTAGCATCTCATTCTTGCTCTTCTCCTCATGTCCTGCGAATTGTACTTTTGTGCACCTCTTCTAAAACATCCCTTGTACGCGTGGATGTCCTTCTCTTCACACTGAATAGCAGAATAATAATAATGCAAGCATGTTAATAATGAACAAGGTGACACATTTTTAGTGCTGGGTACCTTGTAAAGTGACTCACATATAATATCTTGGTTTTCAGAGTAACACTTTCAGAGAGGTAAAGATATATTTTCAATCTTATCAGGAAAGTAAATAAGTCTCAGAGAAGCTACACCAAATGCACCAAGTCACAACACATCAAAGTAGACGAGAATTTGAAACAATACAAGCCTGAGATTTTGAGCACTACTCCACTGCTCTAAATGCCTGCAGATTCCACCTAGTGTCTGTTTTCCCCAGTATTGGTGGCTGATTAATCTTCCTAAATTCACCTCCAACCATTCAATCCCTTCTCCAGGAGCATTCCCACTTACTCAAAGAAACAGAGTAATGAATTAGTGTGTTGTTTCTTATGACTAACTGTATTTTAAACTTCAAGTACATCTACTCTCCCAGTGTCCTTTTATTAGATTACAAGCTCCTTAAGAATAAGACCAAATCTCACCCATGTGTGTGCATGTGCTAGCACTTGGTAAATAGACTTGAACTCAATATAAACACATGTGTACCTTGGTTCATAAACTTGATTCTTTACATAATCGTGTTCAGAAGCCAAACTGGATGAGGATCACATCAACTTTTTCCAGATGGTCAACATTGAACCTAACCATTTAATTTGATTTGGCTCTCATCCAATTAGATTAACTACAAGAATTACAAAAAGAAGTTCCTGAACCAAGGTACCACTGTACTTAAAAGCATATAAGCATAATTGAGCAAAGGTGAAAAATTAATATACATATAATTTTGAGTAAATACTTAAAAGAGACTAGTATGGCTACCTTTGAAATAAAAAATTTATGAATTGAGAGAATCAAGATTTTTGTTAGATTGGGGAAGATTACACAATTAATAAATATAGAATCTTGCCATAAAGCAATCAGACATATATAAAGTTTAGTCTATCTCTAAATCTGTTGTGAAGGTATACATTTTATTGGATAAATTAGTTTCTTTGAATAAATCAGGATCATTCTATTAGGAAATCCTTGACTTGATTGCCCCATATTACAGAAACTTATCCTTTTGTGTCTCATTCTACTCCATTTTATTTTGACTTCTGAGATCTGGATTCCCTTAATCATAAAACAAATTTTAAATTATCTACAACTCTACAATTTATTTTCAGATCTTGATAGTAGAAAAGAAACTGCTTTCTTCCTGTTACTTTAATTAACTTAGGAATTCTACTCAGAAATAGGAATCTACTCAGAAATGGTCCTGTGTAGTGGATGACTTCCAGACACTGACGAATATCAAAGTGTATGGTCTCAATAGCTTATTCTTTCTATGAAAGTATAGGAAAATATTTTTACAGCAAATTTGATTTAAATTTCAAAGATACATGATTGTCCTGGGAATCTTGCAAATATATCTGGAGAGATGTTAGTAGGCAGCTCCAGAGTACTGCAGTTAGATGTGTTCAAGTAAAATCACTTGTCTCCCTTTATAATCTGTACAAAATTCTAAAACATTTTAAATTTTTCTGTACTTACATCTTTGCTACAGAAATAAAACTAGTACTTATGAGATAAAATTGTTTTGAAGATATATGGTACATACATTGTAGTCTATGTCTTTAAACACATAGTGTTCAATGGAATAAATGTTAGTGTTAAGTTGGTTATGCTTATCATTATGAAATATTATCTTATCATTTCTCTAAGGTTTGGTTCTACCCAGGGTACAAATAAGATGTCATTTTTTCTAGGTATGTTAGAAGATATCAAAAAAATCTCTGCCCTATATAGCAAATGATAAAGTAATACAATGGTTAGCTTAAGTTTTGTAGAGAAAGAACTTTTAAGAAAATATGATCCTACTCACAGAGCAAAGCTGAGTTAAATTGTAATAGCAGAGAAATCATTTATTCCATATATACAATGAATACCTAAGATGTGCCACATAGAAAACTGATGAGTGTTTATTTATGATTAAGCCATCATGTCTGCACACTGAAGAAACATATATTTCTTGCTAGAAATTGACAACTAAGAAAGTAATAGAACACAATGCAACAATTAGTCAACATATAAATGCAAGTAATATAGAGAACAATTTTGAGAATGTTTTCCAGAAGAAGTGATATTGACTATGTGAAGAAAGACTGGAATATCAGCTAGTTACAAGTCAAAAGGAAGCAGTATGTACAAAAGAAAATAGAAAGAAATGGTGAGGAGGCTCTAGAAATTTGAATACAGTCTGGTGTAACAGATTTATAATACATGGTGGATGGAGGCCACAGGCATTAGTAGAAGGAGAGGCTGGAACTAAATGCTGGAAATAATTACTAGAGGTCTTTTGGGGAAACCATGATGCTATTAATTACACTTGAGGATTAAATGAAGGGGTTGATATTACCATGTAATTTCTGACAGCAAAGTATAAGAGTACAGGCGACAGTCAATATTGCTGCATGGAAAATGAAAGAAGCCTTTCTCCACTGTGGCTCCTAGACCAGTAGTACCCACAAAACTTGGAAACCTGAAGGAAATACAAGTTCTCATTCTCTATCCTAGAAATTCTGAGGCAAAGGCTCTGAGGTGGGGCCCAAGTATTGTTTGAAAAAGTTTTGTGATAATTTAGGCTTTCCATAGTATTTGAGACCTACTGTCCTGGACAGATGAATTGTCTTTGTCTAAGTAGTGTTCTGTGATATTTCCCTCCAGAAGAGAGGAAAGATAGGAAGGACTCATGGTCTTAGGAAGCAGTCCTGAGCTTAAAGTGGACCATAACAAATACCATAACAAATACCAGGTATGGGCCGGGAGTGAGAACAAAATGCTTCAGAACAAATTTACTTCGAAAATCAAGTCCCAGAAGTCTAAAAAGCAAATAAAGAAAGTAAGACAATGTAAAGAAGAATCTGAAGGACAGAAAGGAGTTTTGAAGCCATGAAGTAGCAACGTATTACAGGCAAAACATGGAACATTTGCAAGAGGAAGTACCTAACTTGAGAGTCTGCAGAAAAAAGCAGCATTATTTAGTTATTGGTGTTACCTTGTCTACACTCTCATAAGCTTCAGCGGCTTTGGAATTGGTCTGCTAGAAATGATTCTTCTTTTGTAAAAGAGAAGAATGAAAGCTGGTAAGATGAATGGAAACATGATATTTCTTGAAATGCTGACATACAACAAATGTAATTTATATCGATAAATCATTGCTAAATTTCTGAATCCTATCCTCCATCAATTCACAGCAGTCCAGACATTTTAGAACACTACATTTTTTATACCATACATTGTTTCTGCCTCTCAGGCCTTTGTCCATGAAAGTTCACGAGGCATTTCATGAAATTATTTTATTCAATTCAAGTGTTATATTTCTTTTATACTCCTAAATACTAATTTTATACTTCTGTCTCAGTGAGTTTTATTGACATGGTGTGTTCTCTTCTCCAATTTCACTTAAATTCCTTTGAACTATTGGACTCAGAACTGTGGAGAAGTTGGATGGAGAGCAGGCAAGTAGAGAAAGAGTAGTGATTTGAAAAAGTGTGGACTGCAAAAGCAATTAACTCCAATGAAGAGGTGTGAAAAATAGGGAAGGAAGGACAATCCAGAGCATTTTTTCAAAACTCAAGGTAGAATAGCAAGGATAAAAATATACTTATTTGATTAATATATATTACAATGGAAAATAAGTCCCTTGTTTTCACTGATTTCAAGCCAGAGGAAAGAAAGAATTTTTTTTCTGCTCTACTTTAAATGCCCATTGTAAACTTTTCACAACTTCATTGAAATTTATGAATGAACTCATTTTCACTGATTCCCAGAACTATGAATCACAGAACTGGATTCTTGATTATAAATCAAATTGATAATCTTTGTGTAAAGTAACAATGAAAACTCAAACTTCAGACATACATAGAAATATTACAGAAATAACACAGAAATAAACAAGGCCCTAAAGAAACTTGGATGAACAATTATGTACTAAATTACTGGGAAACAAAAAAGCAATGGATAAATTTCTGAACACTTATGACTTAACAAAAATTGAACAAAAAAGAAACAGAAACTATACATGACCATTCATGAGTCATGAAATTTAAACATAATTAAAAGTCTCCCATTTAAAAGAAATTCCAGACACCCAGAGAATGCCAAACAGGAGCAGGACCCAGATTCCAGCCTCAGGCCCTGACCGCGTGCTCTGGCAGAATCCCAGCACATGGAAAGTGACTTTGAACCTGCTCCCAGGCAGTAAGACCTTGCACAGCATCTGAGACCACCCCGGGCCACACACACAGGGATGGGGCCCAACTGGGCCATGGCCAGTGAATGCCAAGCAGTGAGCAGGACCCAGATTCCAGCCTTGGGCCCTGACTGCACACTCTTGTGGAATCCCAGCGCAGGAGAAAAACTTGGAACTTAGCTCCCAGGTGGTGAACCTTGGACTATAGCAGATTAACTGTTTCAGTGTGGTGAGTATGCCTCTAAAATAGAGGTGTACTGTGGATAAATACAGTCAGTAGAAAAGCCCCCTCGAATTAATTGTAAGATCTTGGTGAGTCTGAAAAGACTGTGGGTGACCCCCTCCTACACACAGAAAACATTAGGCAGAGTGAAAATGGCAAAATGAAAAAGCAAAATGCAGTCTCAAACATCTATCTCACCAGAAGCAAGTGCAGGAGATATTGAAATAGAGGACCCCAAAAGGAACACACCGGGAATCTCTGAAAAGATAGTGAGCAAAAAAAAAAAAAAAACACAACTCCATGAGACTATACAGGAAATCAAATTTGAAGTACTCTCTCATGTAAAGACAGAAGTAACAAACTTAGTAAAGGAGTTGTTGAGTGCAGTTAAAGAAGAAATCGAGAAAAAAGTACAGGAGCATAGGAAACTGAAACATTGAAAGAACAATGTAGAAATATGCAGAATTTATGATGCAAACTCAAAGAGACATCCAAGAAACAAAAAACTCTATTGAAAGCATGAAAAACCACCTAAAGGAAGCTGAGGATAGGATTTCAGACCTTGAGGACAGGATCACAGTTAGTGATCATGAAAGGATAGAACTTTTAAAAATAACAAAGCAGCATGGTCATGTATAGTTTCTGTTTCTTTTTTGTTCAATTTTTGTTAAGTCATAAGGGTTCAGAAACAATGTAAGATTAATAGGCACAGTGAAGAGGCAGGAGTCAATGCACATGACATAGCCAAAATACTCACAAAAGTAATAGAAAAAATTTCCCAAACATGGGGAAAGAAACTGAAATGCAGATAAGTGAGGCATATAGAATGCCAAACAGTCATAATCAACATAAATCCACACCCAGGCACATAATAATTAAGATCTCATACATGCAGCATAAAAATAGAATACTAAAAGCTGTTAGACAAAAGACACAACTCACCTATCTAGGAAAGCCCATTAGAATTACAGCAGACTTTTCAGCACAAACCCTCAAGTCAAGAAGAGCATGGAGTGAGGTATTTCAAGCCCTGAAAGAAAACAACTTTCAACCTAGACTGACGTACCCAGTAAAACTTGCATTCAAATTTAATGGAGAAAAAGATACTTCCATTACAAAGAACAACTGAAGAAATTCACGTACACCAAACCAACCTTGGAAAGAATGCTGAAAGACATACTAGACAGAGATAAAAATGACCACAATCCCCAAAACAACAACAGAAAGAAACCACCAGGTAGGATAAGCAATTAAATAAGGGGAAAAACAGAAAGAAACAACTGGAACATGACATGGCAAAGTCAAGCCAGTACATATCAGTGATATCCATAAATGTAAATGGCCTCAATTAACCTATAAAAAGAAATAGACTGACAGAATTGATCAAGAAACATGATCCCACAATATTCTGTATACAAGAAACACATTGGACTCAAAAGGGAACTCAGAAATTAAAAGTCAAAGGATGGAAAACAGTATTCCATGCAATAGGTACCCAGAAAAAAAGCAGGGGTAACTATTCTAATTGCAGACAACGTGAACTTCAAACCTAAAATGATTGCAAGAGATAAAAAATATCACTACATACTCATTAGTGGAAAAATTCAAGAGGAAGAACTAATAATTATAAATATATATGCACCAAAAATAGGAGCACCCAACTGTATAAGGCAGATACTAAAGGACATGAAAAACTAAATACACAAGAACACAATTATAACAGGGGATCTTAACAGCCCATTGTCACAAAGAGATAGATCAACTAGACAAAAAGTCAGCAAAAAAATACCTGTGAGCAATTGGACTTAATAGATGTTTACAGAGTGTTTCACCCAACCACATCAGAATGCACATTCTTCTCAGCACCATGTGGGACACTCTCCAAAATAGACCATATATTATCCCATAAAATATTCTTAAGTAAGTGCAAAGGTACTGAAATCATCCCATGCATAATATCTGACCATAGTGCACTGAAATTGGAAATTAATGGCAAAAGAAATTTCAAAACCTGCATAAATACATGAAAATTAAATAACAAACTTTTGAACAACCAGTGGGCTACAGATGAAATTAAAGAAGAAATAAAGCAACACCTCCAACTTAATGAAAACACAGAAACAACATCCTGTAATCTGTGGGATGCAATGAAAGCAGTCTTAAGAAGGAAATTAATGCAATTGAAACTAAAAAACAAAAATACAAAGAATTAATGATACAAAAAGTTGATTTTTTGAGAGAATATCAAAATTGACAAACCCCTAACTAACTTTATCAAGAGAAAGAAAGAAAAAAACCCAAATTCACACAATAAGAACTGAAAAGGGGGAAATTACTACAGATCCCATGGAAATTCAAAAAAGCACACATACCTACTTTGAATATTTATGCTCACATAGAGTGGAAAAGACAGAGGAAATGGACAGATTTCTAGAAACATATGAACTACCAAAGCTCAACCAAGAAGATATAGCAATTTTGAACAACCCAATATTAGCTATTGAAATTGAAAATATAATTAAAAACTTACCAATAAAGAAAAGCCCAGGTCCTGATGGATCCACAGCTGAATTCTACAAGAAATTTAGAGATTTGATGCCAATACTCCCTAAACTCTTCAATGAAATTGAGAAGAAAGGAATCCTCCCTAAATCATTTCTGGAGGCAAGTATTACACTGATACCAAAACCAGAGAATGATCCAACCAAAAAGAACTATAGGCCAAACTCACTAATGAACATTGATGCCAACATTCTCAATAAAATATTGGCAAATAGAATGCAGCAAATCATCAAGAAGATTATACATCATGATCAAGTGAGGTTCATTCCAGGAACACAAGGATGGCCTAACATATGCAAATCAATAAATATAATACACCACATCAACAGAGCCGAAAACAAAAACCACATGGTCATCTCAATAGATGCAGAAAAAGTTTTCAACAAAGTCCAACACAGGTTCATGACAAAAACCCTTTATAAACTCGGAATACATGGTGTCTACCTGAACCTTATAAAGGCCATCTATGACAAAACAACAACCAGTATTATACTAAATAAACAAAAAATGAACGCTTTCACTTTAGAATCAGGAACAAGACAAGGATGTCCACCATCACCACTTCTTTTCAAAATAGTTCTGGAAACACTAGCCAGGCAATCAGACAAGAGAGAGAAATAAAAGGAATAAAGATAGGAAAGAAAGAAGTTAAATTATCGGCATTTGCAGATGACATGTTACTGTATATAGCAGACCCAAAAAACTCCATTAAAACACTACTAGAGGTAATAAACAAGTTTAGCAGTGTAGCTGGATACAAAGTCAATGCTCAAAAATCAATAGCATTCCTGTACACAAACAAAAAACTCACTGAGAGAAAAATTATGTAAATATCGCCTTTTACAATAACATCTAAAAAATGATATACTTGGGAATCTTTGTATTTCTTTTTTTTTTTTTTTTAGTTTCAATTGCATTAATTTCTGCTCTAATCTTTACAGTTTCCTCTCTTCTATGAGCTTTGGATTTAGCTTGCTCTTCTTTTTTTAGAAGCTTGAAATGGAGGATTAGGTTGTTTATGTGTGCTTGTTCTGTTTTCTTGATATGACAATTTATTTGTATATATTTCCTTCTTAAGACTGCTTTCATTGCATCCCACAAGAACCTAACTAAAAATGTAAAAGACCTATATGCCGAAACTACACTGAAAAAGGAGATTGAAGAGGATATTAGAAAATGGAAGGATATTTCTTGCTCTTGGCTTGGAAGAACCAACATTGTGAAAATGGCCATACTCCCAAAACTGTTATACAGATTTAACAGAATCCCAATCAAAATACTATTGACATATCTCACAAATCTAGAGAAACTACTTCTAAAATTCATTTGGAAATAGCAGAAACCTAGAATATCAAAGGCAATTTTGGGCAACAAAGGCAAGGCAAGAAGCATCTCCATTCCTGCCTTGAAACTATACTACAAAGCCACAGTGATAAAATCAGCATGGTACTGGCAAAGAAATAGACCTGAGGATCAATGGAATAGATTAGAAGATGCAAGCACAACTACAAAGACACTCAGCCACCTGATATTTGACAAGGGGCTATATATGTCCACTGGAAGAAGGATAGGCTCTTTAATAAATGGCATTGGAAAAATTTGTCCTCACATGTTGAAGACTGAAACTAGATCCATGCATATCACCATGCACAAAACTTAAGTCTAAATGGATCAAAGACCTAAATATTAAAACAGAAACACTAAATCTACTTTAAGACAAGGCAGATAGAAGTCTTAGAGACATAGGGGTAGGCAGAGAATTTATGAACAAAGCGCAAACTGCATGGTAAACACTTCAAAGAATCAATGACTGGGATCTCATATTATTGAAACGTTTCTGCACTTCAAAGGAAATCACCAACAGAGTGAAAAGAAAAACCCACAGAATGGGAAAGAATTTTAGCCAGCAACACCTCAGACAAAGGCCTTATATCCAGAACATATAAAGAATTGAAAAACATCAAGCCCCCCAAAATTCAAATGCCCTCTCCAAAAATGGGCATCTGAGATGAACACAGTTCTCAGAGAAAGATATACAAATGGCAAATAAATACATGAAGAAATGTTCACCATCTCTGGTCATTCAATAAATGTAAATTAAAACAATATTGAGAATTCACCTCACTCCAGAAAGAATAGCTTTCATCAAGAAATCAACTGATAACAAATGTTGGCGAGGCTGCGGGACAAAGGAACACTGCTCCGCTGTTGGTGGGACTGTAGACTGGTTCAACCACTATGGAAATGACTATGGAGAATTCTCAGAAAACTATGATTGGATGTTCCATTCAATCCAACTCTTCCCCTCCTGGGTATTTTCCCAGAAGAACTGACAAATTCGTATCACAGTGATATATGTGCACCCATGTTCATAGCAGCACAATTTGTAATAGCTAAATCTTGAAAACAACCAAGATGCCCATCCACTGCAGAGTGGATGAAAAAGATGTGGTATTTTTACACAATGCAATATTACTCAGCTATAAAAAAGATGATCTTGAGGCCTTCATAAGTAAATTGAGACAACTTGCAACTATGCTCATTAGTGAAATACATAAGAATAATATTAATAAATATCACATTGTGTCTCTAGTGTAAAAATTGATAGGAACTATAAGGGTAATAAAGCCAAAAATGTGTGATTGCTATTGTAAAAAAGAGAGGAAAAGAAAGTGCTTTACGGGATATAACTGCATGTATGTTTGAGTGTGTAAAATAGATGACCATATTGCTGGATCTTTGTTGGATCTTTGAGAAGAACCCTTTGCAGTCTTACTGTTTGAATGTCTACTATGCATTCTTTAATTAACCAACAGAATAAAGTGACAACCTAGAGAATGAGAGAAAATTATTGCAAAACATTCACCAAATAATGGATTAATATCAGGAATACAAAAGGAACTTAAAAACTGAGCCAGAATAATATCCTTTAATAAATGAGATAAATATCTGAATAAATACTTCTTATGAAAGGCATATAAATGACCAGATAATCTATACAAATATGCATTCAATAATTATACAAATTAAAATCACAATGAAATATCATGTAATTGCCATTAGAATGGCTATTATCTAAAAGACAAGAAATGTTCCTAGAGATAATGGAGAAAAAGAACGTCTTCTACATTGTTGGTAGGCTGTAAATTAGTACAGTTATTGTGGATAGCAATATGAAGAGATCCTAAAGGCCTGAAAACAGAACCTACCATATGATCCAAAAATTCCACTATTTAGTGTTTTTCATAGGAGACAAAACCTTTAAACCAAAAAAACACATGCACTCACATAATTATTTCAGTGCAATAACTAAAATACAGAACTAATTAAAATGCATCTTAGCAAATGGATGGATAAAGAAAATGTTATATGTACATGAAGTGCCATTATTGCATCAATATGGATGAAACTAGATGGTCATTATGTAAATGAAATAAGCATATCCCAAAAAAACAAATCCTATGCAATCTCACTGCTTTGTGGAAATGAAATGTTCCATCTTATAAAAAAAAAAAGTGGAATAGTGGCGGTAACTACTGGAAGGAAAATGGGGAAAGGATGTGGACAGAAGTTAAGAAAAAGGATACTAAAGCACAGTTTACAAAAGAGGAATTTGTTTTTTTTATATCATAATATGACTAATATAGAATATGAAAATATTCTATGTTTACTTCAAAATGTCTGGAAGAATATGGAATTTTCACCACATGAAATTGATTAATGTTTGAAAACAAGGAAATGATTACAACCTTAACTAGATCATTATGCATTAATACACATGCATTAAATTGCCATAACATACCCCATAAAGATGTAAAAATATTATGATTTAATGAAAAATTATAAGTGACTGGCACAGAATCAAAACTCAAAAGTAGGAGTGTTATCAAGGAAAGTGAAGTTTAAAATCAAGTTATTTGACCAAATTTCAATAGAGTTTGACAAGAGAGTGTTCTAGAACCATTAAAATTGTTTTCCATCTTTAAAAGGTATAAGTAAGTAAAAATAGTAGGTAGCAGTCTCATGTGAGTTCAAAGTCCAGAGAAATAGCTTTACCTTTCTTATGTAACATGTGCCTATTTGATGGAATATGTTTCAGAGAACTGATGTGCTGATTGATAGAGATACAAATTTATTCACCTCGAACAAAGAGCTGTGATATTGTACTATTTTTCCAAGTAATACCGGTGGTGTGCAGAATGCTCATCTCTCTTTTGAAAATCTATTTACATATATTTCAAAATATATCCTTGAATTTCAACCTTTTTATAGAAAGAGTTTCTGGAACACTGTATAAGTGTGAATTGCTGACTAATGCTGCTGCATATAAACCAAATATATTATTCTATTTCCCATATCATGATTAGTCAGAATTCATCATTTGGTTCTTTTCTAATTTAACCTTTAAGACATTTTCTAACAGACATTCATTTCAGATTCAAGATAAATTTTGGAAATAGAAAAACATTTCTTCATAAAAATGGTCATATCACAAAAAGGTAAGGTGCAATTCACCAAGATGAATCTTCCAATTTGTTGCCATATGAAGCTAATCTTACAGATAATAGCACTGATGACTAGCTAAAATTAATGAGAAAAAATTGATGAAAAAATAAAAGAGAATTTTACTTCCATAATCTCATATTAAATCATTTAACACAGTGTTTCATGCAATCATTAACTATTAAAGTTTGTACATAAACCCTTGGAATGCCCAATGCAGACGGAGAAATAAAACCCCATGGTTTATTTAGTAGTTGTGGATTCCGTGTCCTGCCTGTGACCATCCACCAACTTGAAGACTGCTGTACGGTTCCTCTCAGCATTGGGAAACATAGAAAACTTTCAGCTGATCATCTTGGTCCGGGATGAACTCAAAGATTCAGAGGAGAAAAAATCACATACAATGATCAAGTAGGCTTCAACATAGAGAATCAAGGATGATACAATATACTAAAATCAATAAATGTAATACATCTCATAAACAGAGACAAGGATGAAATTCACATAAACATCTCCATAAACACAGAAACAGCTTCTGGTAAAATTTAAAATCCATTCATGATAAAATCATGAAGAAAATAGTTGCAGAAGAAATTTGTCTCAATATGATCAAAGCTCTTTCTGACATACTTACTGCCAACTCATGTTAAGTGGGAAAAAACTGAAAGGTTTGCCTCAAAAATCAAGAACAAGACAAGGATGTTCACTATCAACACTTCAGTTCAACATAGTTCTGAAAACATTATTCACAGCTGCTATCAGAAAACAGAATAAAATAAAAAGAATATGGATGAGAAAGGAAGAAGTCAAATGATTCTTTGCAGATGACATGATCAGCTTCATAGAAGACCCAAAAAATTCATTAGAAGACCCCTAGAATAATAAATAAATTTAGTCACATATCAGTATGTAATATTAACATCCAATAATCAGTAGGGTTCCTATACACCAATAACGAACTCACTGAGAAATAAATCAGGAAAAAATGTCATTCATGATAGCATCAAGAAAAATTAAATGCTTAGAAATTATCCCAACGTAGTATAGATACCTACAATGAAAAATACAGTACTCTGAAAAAGTAGGCTGAACTGGACATGAGAAAATCTAAAGCTATCCTCTGCTCCCAATATAAGTAAAATTGGCACATACTCAAAACTGGAATATATATATATATATATATATATATATATATATATATATGTGTGTGTGTGTGTGTGTGTGTGTATGCACGTGTGTGTGCATCTGTGCGTGCATGTGTATTGCAATGTTAATCAAAATACCAACAGCATTTCTTAAGGAACTAGAGAAAATAGTCCTAAAAATCATGCTGAACTAGAAGAGATACAAAAGAGTAAATGCAAGACTGGGTAACAAGAGCAAACCAAAAGTCATCTCAATCCCTGATTTAAAGTCATATTACAAAGCAATAGTGATAAAAGTACCATGGTATTAGCACAAAAAGCCATGTAAGTCAGTGGAACAAAACAATGCAGAACGTCTCCAGGCACATTCAGTTATTTAATATTTTTCAAAGAGGCTAAAACCTTACCATGGGAAAAAAATTTAGTCTCCACTAAACAGTCCTATGAAATTAGCTAACTACTTGCAAAAGATTGACTCTAGAGCTTTATATCTCCCTGTGCACTAGACTTACATCAAAGTGGATCAAAATCTAGATTTTAAAACAGAAACACTTATCCTGCTGGAAGATAAAATAAGTGAAATTCATGAAGTCATTGGTATATGCAAGGACTTTCTAAATGGAATTCCAATTATACAAGAAATAATATCAACTATCAACAAATCAGATCATATCAAATTATGAAGGTTTGCACAGCAATGCAACAACCAAAAGCATAAAGTGACCACCTGCAGAATGGGAAAAGTTTTTCATCAGGCAGAAGACTAATGTCCAGTATATATGAAAAGCACAAAATATCAGGCCTCCAAAATAAAAGATTCAATTAAAAATGAACAAACAAAGTCCATAGGTACTTCTCAGAAAAAGAAGTACAAATGGCCAATAAATACATGAAAAAATGATCAATATCACTAGTCATTAGAGAAATGCAAAATAAAACAACACTGAGGTTCCAGAAAAAAAAGGCTGTCACTGAGAAATCAAATGTTAACAAGTACTGAAGAAGTGGCTTGACCGACAGAATACTTTCACATTTATTTTTAGGAATGTAAACTAGTACAACCAGTAAGGAAATCTTTATGGAGATTCCTTCAATACTGAAACTAGAAATTTCACTTGACCCAGCTATTCTTCTTCTAGATATCCTCCTATAAATGTTAAATATAGCATAGTGCAGTAAATACCCATAGTCATTTAATGGCAGCACAATTCATAACAGATTAATCTCAGAAGTGACCCATAAATTAATCATTCAATGAATGAATAAATAAAGATCATGTGTTGTTTATATGCAGTGTACTACCACTCTGACATAAAGAAGGATAAATCAGAGTCATTTGTAGACAAATATATGCACCTTGAGACCACAATGTTAAGTAAAATAAAAGAGATACACAAGCTTAAGTATCACCTGAATTTATTATCTGAGAAAGCCAAAATATAAATAGAGATCAAATAAATGATAGACAAGAGGGAGTGTAAAGAAGATGAAGAGATGGAGGGTATGGGGAAGGAAGGAAGGAAAGGGGATGAAAAATAGTTGAGGTGTGTTATATAAATTTACTAACTCTTTACAAGGAATGTAATCATTATGGAATGCAAGTATGTAGTAATAAAAAATAAAATGTAAAGAACGGGAAAAATAAAGCTTATAGAGTATTACACTCCAGGTTAGCTACAGGAGGAAAACAATCCCAGAGCAGATCACGTGTCTTCTGGTTTGGTTTATTCCATTAAACTATGATACCATAACATAAGCGTCTAATATTTACATATACTTATTTTAATTTTAAGCCTTTTTCTCTCCATTAAGTTATCCAAAGATCTTAGGAAGCAATTTATTTGAGATAATTTTACATGTGTAAAATGATTCTTTATCTTGAAAGTGACACTGTGCCTCTACATTTTATTTACTCTTCATCTGAGTACTAATTTGTGTCTTCTCAGAGTTCAATGCTGCAGAGCTGAATTGTGATAGTATCAAATCAGGCAGAAAAATGTGGGTTCTCATAAAACAGAGCACTGCTCACTTGACTCAGTTAACTACTTAAGGAAATGGTCATTTTCTTAAGACAACAATTTACAATGAGAGTTGGGATACTAAATTCGAAATCTAATTAATGCTACAAAATTCAGGCCACATGGACTGATAGAGTTTATACCTGTTAGAACATAATTAAGCACCAGATTAAAACTTGGAATATATGAAGAAACTGTCCCTGTTAAGTCACATATTTGATGAAGCAGAGAAATAGGGTGGCACTGCTGGCAGACACGTACTTCCTCAAGCCCGTGGACTGATGAGCAAGAGGAGAGGAAGATGCACATGGCTGTAGGGTACTGGAGACCTCTGTAGAATAAGTGTCTTACCACCATAATGCCTACTTTAAAGAAGGCATGGAGTCATGACCCAGTGGCCTAGGAATGAAATGCTCCTTTAAATGAGACTGTTAGCATATTTCTGGCTTCTCCTTTGACACCTTTGATTGTCAGATAACACAGATACCTGTAATTTAGTAAGTAGTGGAAGAGTTTTGGGTTTTTGTCTCCAAGTTCAGGGTGTCTGAGGATTAGTAAAAATGAGAACTGTCTAGAAATATGTACCCCTATAGCGGGTCCTTGCATATTGCTTTATCTGTCATTATTAACTGAGGACCCTAATGTACTCTTGTGTGCACAACAGAGAAGAGTAAGATTCAGAAAACACCTAATTCATGTGCAGATCCCTTCTTCCCACAACTTCAAAATGTATTAAGTCCCTGTATATGGCTGTATCCCATTAAGGAGATTAAAGGGGGATGAGGAAAAAATCACATAATAATTGTTCATAATATTCTCAATTGTCCATAAGTGTTTATTATGTCATTTACATAGGAGATAGAACTTTCAATAAGATAAATATTATGATAAAATGAGATTAGTTAAAATCGAAGAGAGTGAGATGTTGTCAGTTGGGAAATACACTTTTCTTATCTACTTTGGAGGATGAAAATTAATAAGGAGGGTAAGATTAGCAACAGAAACAAACACGGGTTAAGCGATTGAGAAGAAGCCCGTGAGGTGGATGCAGTCATGTTGAAGGACTCTGGAGATACTGTAAGGCAGAATTTGTTTCACAGACTGAGATAGTTTAATTTAGGGAAGGATAAAAAGGATAAAAGCTCATAAAATCATTCTTGTGGGTTAGATTTTTTAATGTGTATTGTAAATAAGAGTTTCAACATTCTTATTTTACATATTAATAAATTGAATCTCAAAATGTTTATACAGTGTTATTAGGGCTACTTTTCAAAAGCCTCAGGCCATTACCAAATATTTTTGATAATACGAAGCTCAAGAATCTGGAATCTGGAATCAAAATACTTTGGAAAGGTCATAAAGAATCCACATCAACCAAATAAAAAAATCTGGATAGTATAAAAAGGATTAAGTATAGTTAAGTCCTTCAGAATTAAGTGAAGATATTTACTAGACCATGGTTCTGTGTTAATTTATCAGAAACATTCATGTTAAATGTGATTTTTAAATATATTTAAAAATGATATGAAAGAAAATGATAGAATTTCTTAATCTTCAAATATACTAAAACTCCATAAGCTTTATGCTAGTATGTCATTAGCAGAATTCAGAAAATTGGTTGGCACTTACTTTGGTAGAAAATTACACAGATCCATAAAAAGATAAGTGCATGTCACAAGCTTCTATGCAAACTTCCTGGAAAAAAAATGGATGTAAGAAATATATCTAGGATGCTGATGACTATCCAGGGTGATGTGTTCCCTCACAGAGAAAATTCAGAGCGGAGAATAAAAACACTTCAGAGAAGTAAAAGACTATCAAATTTAAAAGGAGACATCTTTTAATTTAAAAATGATTCCAACACTCAAAACACTAATGTTTGTTGTAAATTCTTCAACTCTGTCTAATCAAGGTTAGAAAATTAAAAGGAATGCATATGTGCTTAATTCAATAATGTTTGCTTTTTTGTGGAGGAATGGGGTGACAACCTTAAGCCTAGTTACTTAGAACTTCTGCATTATTCTATTATGATTTTTTCTCGACTTTTACAGTAAACTATTATTTTCAATATAGAATTCTGTGCAAGCTCAAATACCCAGGAATCATTCCTTCTCTGCTTATTTTTTTATCTTATTCTACTCTTTTATATTGAACTGACCTCTTTAACATTGACCTGAACTCTTTCTCTAAGGGTTAGGCACCTTCAGTTGCTGTGTATCATTTAGAAGATATTGTTCATAGGTAAAGGGAAAAATCTAAGGTCATTTAATACTGCAGAGAGAAAAACTATTAATCTCATAAAATGTGTCCACATATATTAATAGGATTATAACTAATCTCATGGTTAGACATTTCAGTAAAAGCAGGAAAAGGCATTAATTCTATAGACAAAAAGATCAGTATCTTGTTTAAGTGTCATATTCTTTAAGAAATCAGTTTAACTGTAATTACAAAATGCTGAATTATATCAATGTAACCTTTCTAGATTAAAAAACAATTTCTATCAATTGAATTATTTTAAAATTATACCTTAAAAAGTTGGCACCTATATATTAGAAGCACGTATAGATTAAATGCACCAAAAAGAATACTTAATGCATAAGAAATAGAAGTCTCAGTTGTATGCTTCATCAAGCAGGATGCTGGAGAATTCTGTCCAGCAGAATAAACCCCTTTCCTTCTGGGATTTTGAAGCATGAATAAAATATCTTATTGGCCTCCAATTGAGAGTCAAAAAATCCAATAAAAATGCTACATAAACTTGGAAAAATATTCAGTTTCTGGGAACAGAAGTATTGTTATGGATGTAATAATTTTTCTCTAAATAGTTATGTAATCAAAGACTGTTTAATTAAACTGATCCTCAACTTTAGCATAGATATTACTCTATTTTTTTAAAAAAGTATTATCACTCTAACAAATCTAAATATCTTTTTAGAAATGTTTTACAGGTAGTTTTCAATTTATCTGTATATGAATTGTGCATATTTGAATTAAGTGGATGCATAGATCAATTTCTATAAAAGTTCATAATTCCATTTTATATTCACAAAAACATTTTACCCTACTTGCCCACACCTACTTATACTTCATTAATCTTATGTTGACACTCGTCACCTCTACTTTCTAAAATTTAGGGCCTATTAGAGCAGGTATAGTGTACATTATTTCTTACTGTTTTGTCCTTTGCCTAGATTAACCTACAAAATATTATTGAGTAAAATACATCATTCAGAATTCCCACATCATGTTACAGTAACTAAAATTTATGAACTTTTCTTTCAAAATGCACAAAAATTGTTAAAACTCTGCTCATATCACAGTTTCCTGGGACATGAAGGGGTATACATATGATGGTAATAAAGATTTAATTGTGTTCCCCTAAACTCTTATATTGACATTCAAACCCTTGATATCTTAGAGTATGACTAAACTTTGGGAGTGTGAACTTTAAATAAGTAATTAAGGGAAAATAAGGTCACACATATGGTCAATACACTTTGTTCCCTTATAAGAAGAGATTAGGACAGAAGCAGATGGATAGGGAAGACCATGTGGAGGCCCAGGAAGTATTTGCCATCTACAAGCCAAAAATAAGTAAAAATCACTGCCAACACCTTGTTCTGAAGATAATGAATGCATTTATTGTGGTAGTTAGTTAAATTTTCTGCTCAAGGCTATTGTGATCACTGCCTCTTACCTTCAGTTGTGATGAGTAAGTCCATGGCTACAGTCAGCTTCAAAAAGTCATCCCTATCTCTATTCTCAAGAGAAAAAACAAAGTATTTGTTCAAAACTCTGCATTAATAAGCTCAAAAAGTGCAGTGATTAAACTGAGGTAAACAAAATGGAACCTGTCTTAAAGTACCCTTCGTTTTATATTTTTTACAAATTATATAATTTAGAAAATTGCTTTAGACTATCTGTCCCCAAGTATTGTGTTTGATCTGTAGTCTTCTGCTGACAGGGAAACTCCTCATATTTTCTCCACCAAAAAAAAAATCAAAACCAAATTAATAACCAAAGAATCCTTTTTTCTACAATATGTCTTCATATAGTTTGAGCTTTCCTAATCTAAATTTTTCCATTGGCAAAATTTCGCCACATAGAAAACATTATATAACTTTCCTCATGTGAAGGATTGCAGGTAAAATGCAGGTGCCCTGAAAGTATTGTGTATGAATACCATCAGGATATGTCTTTAAAGTGTATATAAAACATAGTTCTGTGCATTAAAATTAAATAATGCCTAAGGCATTGTATATTGTATAGTCCAAAATAAAAAATTAAAAGCTTTAAGCACTTAGGATATACTATTAATGCAAAATAAAATTAAATTCACATGATTATTCAATATTGTGTTTATCCAAAAGATTTGTCTTTATCTGAGTTAGCACTTTAAATACACTGCCATGAATTGCATATGTGTCTCTTTGGTTTTCCCAGAAATACCTACTTTTTACAACACTGGAATCAAGAACAGAATGAACAGTGCATAGTTGCTCCATCACCTTTCAAAGCACATTCAGCAAATACTGCATGCATTTTTTTTTGCCATGGCATTGCAAACATTTAACCTATAGTAAGTTTCCAACACTTTCCTGTCAGAGAATTAATGACAAAAATGACAGAAGAGAGATAGTTGTTGTGTTGACTAGATCTCAAACTATTATTTAATACAGGAAGGAACTAAAAGAATGATATACCAATTTATCTTAATGCAAACATTTGCAAAACAATTTAGCAATATTTATCTTGTTTTACCACAGACCATTAACTATATTATACAGAAAAAATCCTAAGTTATACAAAGTAAAATACGTATCTGAAATATTATGTCTCATTTTAATAACGAGCTGAAACTAATATAAATGACATTAAATGGAAATGATTAGAGTATACAAACTTGAAAACAACCAATTTAAGCTAGAAATTACATATAGTTTAATAAAAAGTGTACATGAAATTTTATGTTTTAATTTATTTTATGACTTTATGTCACACAGTAAAAGTATGTATGATATTAATCATATAAAATAGCATAAGATATCTGTGTAGAATAAATTATAATTTAAATGTACTCAAAGGTTATTGACCACTAGAGTTGGGTAATGAAAATACAGGCTTCTTATTTTTTCACAGTAAGTTTTTAATTCTAAAAAAGAATCCATATCACAATGATATAGGGAAGTAGTCCACGATATATAAAATTAAAATGAGAATTTTAAATTTAATGTCCTAGAAATCAGTATGAATTTTATAATTAATGATGTAGCAGTTTAATTATCACTCTATTTTCTTTCAATTAGGATATTCATTATGATGTTCCTTGAAAAGACAGCATCTTACCCTAATTTGATAGATAGATAGATAGATAGATAGATAGATAGATAGATAGATAGATAGTGGAGGATATGTAGGTATAGGCACATATATGAAACAAGCCATACATATCATAAATGATGCCTGGTGATTGGGCTTCACACTTTTTCTTTTCTATTCCAAAGACCACTTTTATTTCAATAACCATGATAAATGGTCAATAAAATCTTTACCTGTTTATCATCCCTTGAGCATGCTCTGTAATCCTTTTTCAGTGCTTTTCCTCACGCTGTTTACTGTGACCTATCAATACCCCATTATGAAACAGATGACACACTCATAAGAAGAATCTGAAGATATTTGAATTTTTAAAATATTTCTAATAAATCTCAACTTGGACAATGAGATCCAGAACTGAAATATGAAGCATCAATAAATGTGTGAATTGTTGTTTTAAAGACCAAGGAGATAGACTAAATTTTAACTGGACTGACAAATAAAAATAGAGATCTCCCAAATTGCTAAAATTAAAAATGAGAAAGAAAACTGGCCAAGATGGCATGTACTTGTAATCCTATGAATGGATCAGACAGGAGAATTGTGAGTCCCAACCAAACCTGGAAATCTTAGTGAGGCATTGAGTCAAAATAAAGAATAAATAAAAAATGAAAATGGAATATAACTCAGTCTAAAGGTCCTGAGTTCAGTATTCAATCTTTCATCTCTCTCTTTCTGTCTCTGTCTCTCTCTGTCTCTCTCGCTCTCTCTCTCTCTCTCACACACACACACACACACACACACACACACACACACACACACAGAAGGGTGGGAGAGGACTACATTATTACCAAGTTTGGAGAAACAGAAGATTATTACAAAATGCTTGAAGATTTAGTTTTCAAAAGTTGCATAAATTTGATTAAATGAACTCATACTACAAAGATGCCCAGAACTGACACTAACTCAAGAAAAAATATAAATATGAATAATCCTATAAATATTAATGATTAAAAATTTGAAAATTACCCCAAAGACAATTTAAATACTAGATAGATTCTTGGGCGAATTCTACCAAATGTGTACTGGAAAGATTGCACTAATCTTTTACAAAGTTTTTCAAAAAAGGTAGAAAAGATGATCCTTCCCAAATTCTTCTTCAAGCCACGTTTTGCCCTATGACCTAGAATAGCAAACACATCACTGCTATAGAAAGCTATAGTCCACGATTGTCTATGGATACACATACAGAAATCTTTGATGAAATATTATCAAAGTGAATCCAAAAATGTATAGAAAGTATTGTAGAAGTTGACCAATGGGATTTATTTTAGCAATGTAAACCAGGCTCAACACATGAAATCAACCTATATGTGTAGATAGATAGATAGATAGATAGATAGATAGATAGATAGAATAAAGGACAGAAGTATGCAATCATTTCAATGAAAACTAAAATAATTGGAAAAATTCAACAATTGCTTGTGCTAAAAACACTCAATATGCCAAAAATAAAAGGGAACTTTCTTAGCTTGATGAAAGAGATATTCAATGGTAAAAGAACAGTTTTCTGTGTAGCATCAGAAATAGGATAGAGTGCCTGCTCTCAACATTTGTATATGATGTTGCAATGGAGGTTCTGGCCAGGTTAATCAAACATGCAACTAAGCAACATATAGATTCAAAAGCAGAAGAAAATCTATCTCCATTTGGTAATGACATGATATATACATAAAAAGTAAAAGGAACTATTTACACATAGCTGTTAGATCAACAAGGCAAGTTCAACAGAATCACAAGATGTGAAGTTAAAATAAAAAACATATTTTATTCAGTATTATAGCAATAAACAAGATTAAGTTGGAAGAAAAGCTTCTTGTATAATAACATAAAAATAATAAAATATATAAATTTATGAGTTACAAAAGTTGTATAGTGACAATAAAATATTTTAAAAAGAAACTAAGAAAATATATGAAGATATTTTATATTCATGAATTGAAAGCCTTAATTTTAAGATGTGTGCTTCCCAAATATATTTTCAGATTAATTTGTTTTCATTCTTTAAAAATCATATGTGCCTTTATTGGCAAAATATTCAAGCTTATTAAAAACCATATATGAATGTGCATGTAAAATGGAAAAGGATTAAAGTCTTGAACAAAATCAGAGTACTTGTCAAACTTTCCAATTTTAAAATTTAGTGCAAAGCTGTAGTAGTCAAATAGTGTTTTGCTGACATTAGGATAGACATAGATCCCAAGGGAATAAAAGTGAAAGTGTAGAAAAAAGCCTGTAAATTTTTGCTTAGTCGATTTCAAAAGGATTCCAACAAAATCTGAGGGAAGGAATAATCTTTTCAACAAATATAACAAAATATGTAGATGCAAAAGAATTGTGTTTGATCCCTAATTTAGAACATGTACAAAACTTAACTCAAAATAGATCAAAGAGCTAAATTTAAGAGCTAAACTTAAAATGTTTTAGGAAAATATATTAAGTAAAGATCTAGTGAGAAGGTAGTGAGAATCTCTTTTTTTTTTTTTTTTTTTTTATCAGTACCAGGGATCAAACTCTCACCACCCCGTGCTTGCAAGGCAGGCGCTTTTGCCACTGAGCTAAATCTGCAGCCTGAGAATCTCTTATTTTGAAAATGTTCCCAGAGCAGTTCTAATGTACAGTTGATTTAGAGGAATCACTGGTTTAACTTGTCTCTTGAAGGGCAGGGACCATGCTTCATGCATATTTATCTTTCAGACCAGGTCCAGAGGAGTTTCTCAAATAAAATTTTAACCAGAACACTCATCATAATTTCATACACATGTGCACTAGTAAAAATCAGTGCCTGGCTCATTCTTTAACCTCCAAGGATAAAATGTATCAAATATATTCATCATATATTTGTCCTTAATAAATCAGTGACCTACTTCAAATTTCTAGCACTCTTATCAATGGGTCAAATTTAGGTTTACTGTATTGAACTGGATTCCTTTCAGCTCTGAGTCTCAGTATCTGCACACCTTACTGATGCCATTAGCTTCCATATTTCAGTGCAAGGCATTGTAGGGGAACCTGCCATTAACAGTGTAAAAACTAATTGCAAGTTGCATGCTACATTAATTTTTCCCCATAAACAAACATCCAAGGAGTAAAACATATGCTAATGAAGAACTGATAATTTCTTCCATATACCTGCCAAGACAGATGGAAAGTACTTCAGACGCAGAATTCTAATAGGCAAAGAATCACAAGCCACTCTTTTTAAATCCTTGACAAATTCCATGAGATCTGTTCTCATGTTTACACCTGCAGGTGCCATTTACTACACCAGGCTTGTTTTTATTTTTGGAATTATATTGTATTTTCAAGTTGGACATTGATATGTAAGATAAGGGACAGGCCTGCGTGGTGACAGTAATTTATATCAAATACATGATTTTGACAATTGCATTCTTGGGCTATTTGTGTGAAGATTTAACGTGGTCTTTTCTCTTTCTTGGATCTGTATTGTGGATTCTAGATCTGCAGAGACAGATGGCTCTCTCTTATATTCAATTAGTTAAACACATTTTCATTAATCTCTTCAGCGGATTCTCCAAGTATAAAGTATCATACATAATCTGATTCAAATAAAAAGGTTTATGACAAGTCCTGGACTACATATTTTCTAGATTGTATTATAAAATTATAGATCTGCCAGTTGGTTGAAAAGAGAAACTAGGACTAGGCATTTCAGCTTCTCATTTTAATCACTGGACATGAAAAGATGGTAGTATAAGATTAAGTTAATATGTATTCTGCCTTGCCAAATGTATCTGTTATTTGTGTTTCAAGTAGATACTGACAATGTCAGCTGATTATTTTTTTTCTATCAGAATTTACCAATTTAGGTAAAATTGTACTGGCTATTGGAAGACTGGCTATTAGTACTCATATAGATTTGGGATAAAGAGTAAGAGATAAATTATACAATTTTCAGATTTCATTCAACCTTATACCTGCAGTTGAAAATATCTAATTATCCAAATTGCAATGATTAAGCTCTGGCTTATATTAGTTAAATGTTAGTACCTGGTGGCCAAACATAAGTGTTCTTTTCCTCAATGCCTCTCCTCACAGTGGGGGATTCATGTGACCAACTATTGACAATTACCTGTGCAAGAAAGTGAACAGTATCATTTCCAAACCATAAAATAAAGGGTAAGTATGACTTCTGTAGAAACTCCCTTCTTGCCTTGTCCTGTTGGGAAACCTGCACTGCCACTGCAGAGTCACAATATAGAGCCCAATGGAAAGTTTCATGCCTTGAGCTTCTGAGATTTAAGACTGCATTTGTTGCTTCAGGATAACCTCATCTGTGTGGATCAGTCTGAGCAGGAGACAGGCAGCAGTCTCTGTTTACTAAGTGTCCCCAGCTGTGACCTTATCTTGCCCTTTGAGGTATCTCTGGCCTCACAGTCCACTACAGGCCTCAGCCAGGACCAGTGATTCATAGAGGTTCACTTACCGTCACCAGGCGAGGGGCTGAGGCCTAGAGCAGACTCACAGATAAACATAAAAAGCCAATTACTTAATTTTAAATTCTGCTCAGAGCTGCTTCATAGTGGTCTCCAACAGATCAGTGCCAATCTACATTGGCAATGGAACCCAAACACTTGAGTATGACTGAGTCCCAATTCTCCTATTAATTTTATGAACCTGTTTCTAAGTAAATTACATTATTAATTCCTTCCTAAATTTGGTGTTCATCAAACATCCACAGTTTCGTGTTTCTTACCATTCATGTCACTTAGTTTGAAATCATGACTAACTCTTATTACTGGCCAGAGAACAATAATTGTATGCATTCTTTACAGCCAAAGGTAATTAAGAGCTAGGTCTCCTCCTTTTGCTCTCTTTTTCCAAGTCATGGGGATGTAAAAGCCAAGTGTCCCAAAAGAGGATCATGATCTGAATAATAGACTCTGAATGACTCAATAAGTCTATCCTTTCACTTTAAAACACTGAATTGTTATGGTTCATTTCTCAGTCACAGTATAGTTTGGCCTATCCCAATTAATTAGATGGTTTTCTCAAAAAATATCATTCTTTAATTAGTTAATAATTACCATATTTTTCCAAGTAGTGGTCTCAAAGTGTGATGTGCAACCTTGTACTGTGCTGACTGTGTGCTATCACTTTTAAATTACAGAAGTGCAGAAATTGAGATTAAGACCACAGAACTTTTTATAAACAATTCAATATTTCCGTGATATACAAGTGTGCTGTATTTCATGTGCTTATTATATTTTATTTCATTAATCTGTGATAGACTCAAGAAAGAAAATTTTTTAAAAATTATCATGTGGGCCAGGGATTTAGCTCAATGGCATAAGCACCTGCTTGGCAAGTGTGAGGTCCTGAGTTCGATACCTGGTATTAAAAATATAAAATGGCATGTGACACATTTTAAGATGTTGATAAAAATGAATTAACATGTTTATGTTGCTCATAGAGGTGGATGGATTGGTATTATCCTAGAGCAAAATGTATTATTTTTGGTAACTAATACATGTTTTAGTTTAAGTAATATTAAGTAATACATTGGGAAATACAGAAAAGAAAGCACATCATTAAAATTTCATTTTGATACTTTGGTGAATTATTAGTATATACCAATAGACATGATGAATTAATCTTTATGTTGATAGAATTACAATAGTCAAACTGTTAAACATGCATTTCCCTTCAATATATGCCTTGACCCCATGTAAGCACCAGGGTATTGAGAGGGAACAACAGAAAAATCTAGACATATAATAATAGGAATACTGGGACCTTGGGGTTAGGGGTTGACCTGATGAGGCAGTGATAACCCAACAAGGTTTGCATCTTTATTTATACTCAGTGAAAAGGGGGAAAGCATAGTGTTTACTGAGAACACTGAAAGCAAAACCTCTCAGAACTCTCTGTGCTGTAGTTAGCAGGGAGGAGCCCTGAGGCCAGACCCTAGACACCTGCTGGACTGGCTTTGCTCTAGTCTCAAATGTGTAATTGATCTCCAGGCCAGCCACTCCCCACAAATATATATCGTAGACAAGCTTACATGTCAATAATTTATGCTCATTATTGTTGATGAAAATTCACTATCCCATGACGTACACTCATATCATAGTTTATTTGTCCTGTCCTTGGCTGACACAAACTTCATTTAATTCAAATAATGCGTCATCACATTAAGCTTCCATGAATTCAGTTGTGAATATACATAGAGTTGTCCACCAGTTCCTATGGTGGGTTGGTTCCAGGGCTTCCCTTGTATCCTCAGATCATTTATATGAAATGGCACCCCTTAACATACAAACACCTAGATTATCATCTAAATGCAATCATCTAGATTATTTGTACTACCTTATAAACTATAAAAGTTATATGAATAACTCTTTAGGAAATGAATTCAAGATAAAGTGCTCTACATTTTTATCTGCAATGTGCGGAGTTAGTGCAACTGTATTTTAACATGTGTATCAACCTTCTTTAGTGTAAACTGCAAATAACAGGCAGCTAGAGCAACAGTTAAGCCGACCTTACAAAACCGAACCATGGTCCTTTGAACTATGGTCCTCTGAAAAGTGACCATTTCTTCAAAATAAGAATTTTTTAATACTCCTTACATTTTTCCTATGAAGGATATACCTTCTCTATGTGGCCAGTGAAGTAAACATTCTCAGTATCTGCGCACATGTGATATCTAACTGTCACCATTACTGTAATTTACTTTTACATTATGGAAAGCAAGCCACGGACAAACCAAGATTGGCCAGGAAACTTGGAGAATGATTACCGTGGATGGTTACATGTATGTGAATCAGATAGTGTCTAACTTACATCTCTGCCTTGGCCAAAATGGCAGGGGTATAGGACCAAATTTTTCTTGGTGAGCCGACCCTTTTATAATCCATTCATTCAGGGAGGAGAGAGTGAAGCGGGTAGTATTCTTCATGCCGCAAAATGGACTAGGTAAGTATAGGTGGAAACAATGATTCAGGCCATTTTATCACAATTACAGTATATATGTTAGATTTTATATAATATAATACACTTCTCTGAAAGGTGTGACTAAATAAAGGTGAATTTTAATTCTGAATGGTTTGCCTTAAATTGAATACATGAAGAACTTTTTAAAATGAAAATATGCAGCAGTAAGCTTTTCCTAGGAGAGTTAATTCTTTCTAACACTGAATTGTTAGAATGAGGAAGCATTGCTTTTCACTTTAATCCAACCGAGTTTAAATCGTTTTACCTTAAATTGCATACAAGATAGGAGACTACAACAATTTTCTTTCCTGTCAGTTTCAGAAACTCTCTGATAACTGCTTTTACTCTGTCAATCTCATTGTTTTCAGTAATATATAATAACAAAATGAAAAAGACCTAAAAGGAAATACCCAAAATAAGGAAGATTATTTCAATAGAAAGAATTTAATGGTTCAGTAAGTTACTGTATGTAGCTTTAGAGTTCACATGTGTAAGAAAAGAGTGAGTGTGTGCCATTCATAGAAATATAATCACTTAGTTATGAAAATTACACAGGGCTCAGAGTAAGACAGGTAGGACAAAATCTACAAAAAATGACAATCACTGAAAGATTATTTTCCAAAGCAGAAGAAAACAGTAAGTCCCATTGTGTAGCTCTAGAGTCCATAATAGTGGGAGAGATATTTTGAAGATGGGCATCCAACAGTTATGTGGAATTCTGTTGTGCAGCTACTTCTTAAATCTCAAAATAGCAATCAGAGATGAATTTGGTTTATCTGAATGGGTGGTTGGGATCAAGGAAACAAGCATACTAATACCATCTAGTCTGAAGTAGATATTTTGAACTTGGTTTACACAAGAAAGAACAAACAAAGCACTTTCCCTTATATAATTTTGTGCTTTTTAAAACTTTGCCTTAGAGTATATATAAGAATACATTTTTATAAGTTATAGCATCTTTGATATTAAAGTTAAGGCTGAGGTGGTGACTCTAGAATCTCATAGACTGGACACATTTCTAGGAGGGACAGAAATCTCTTAGCTACTGTGACTTCTCTGTGTGCAGCAAATATTATATTAAGTTGATCATATTATCAGTTAAGAAAAATTTTTTAAAATATTCAAATAGAATACAATAGCAATTTCAAATACTCATCACTTGACACTAATTAATAGATGTGTATGTGGGATGCCAAGAAGAGAACCTGAGAAATATTGAAGTGTATATCATTGGATTTAGGAGAATTATGTTGACTAGAAATTTGAAAAGATCTGTGGTACAATTAAAGATAATTTTAGAAATCTATAATGTCAGGCTAAACTCCCTTCATGATAAATTTTAAGTTTGTGTTATTCATAAGCATGAAATGAAGTAACCTTTTAAACAAGTTTGTGTTATTCATAAGCATGAAATGAAGTAATCTTTTAAACATGAATAGCAAGGCATTTTTTTCTCTGACACTTTTTCCTAACACATATTCCCTAATTTAATCTCCTTCATAATTGTGTAAGCATTGATATATTCCATTCTCAGCACAAGTAGCATTGTGATTTGGATATGGAATGACACCCCAAATACTCGAATGTTCAAGAACACAGATCTTGGAAGGTGGTTATTAGATCATAGGAGTGCTGTACTCACCACAGGATTCATCACCTTGTGAGTTCGGCAGATGAGTATACTGTAGTTGGTTGGTGTCTGGTATGCAGAAGTGGTTCATGGGGTTGTGATCTAGAAAGAGGGACCCCGCTCCCCAGCTCCTCTCTGTGTTTCCTGCTGCCTGTTTACCATGGTGCGATCAGATTTCCTCCATTATGCTTCTCCACCATGCATTTTCTGCCAGGCAACCAACCAACTATGGACTGTACTTGTGAGCCAAAATAACCATCTCCCTCTAAGTTGTGGGTATTGCGGCATCGTGTTCCAGTAATAAGACAGTAACTAAGAGAAATAGTAACAATTTTCAATCTTTTCTAAGCAAAAGGCTTCCCTGTCTCTTTATCCTTATAATAACTATGTTCTGGTGTTCTCTATTTTTATGTGTTCTTCTTATAGAAGGGAGTCACAGGGGCAAATGTTCTTGTAACTGCCTTGCCTCAAAAAACATATATGATCATATTATGTGGTTGAAAATGACTATGCTTAGACTGAATTCTTGGGTTTTTAAAAAGATTCCACTTTTCTCTGTGTTAAATTGGCTAGAAAACTCAAGACAGCAGGCTAAGAATTAAAACCAGAGCATTCCTCAATGCAACCTCAGCTCTCTGTTTTCCAGGAATAGCTTTCTTGACAAAATGGTGTTGAGTTGGAATATGCATCCAGATGGCAAAGCAAAATGAGGGGAACTTGCCTGATAGTCACAGAGTCTTCCAAGATGTTTGTTTTGAGTATGAAGGAATAAGTTTTAAGGCTGAACATGTGGTAGTAGACAGGCATGGGCAGCTATTCTAAATTGATTTTCACTTGCGTAAGACGAATCTGTTTGGCACGTGACTTTTAAAGCCATTCAGGGATTTTATGAAGCAAATATTTCTCTCACTGAAGAAGGATTGCTCATCATGCTGTGACCCTGACAGTGAAGTCTCAAATTACTCTTACCCTCTCAAGTTTTAGGAATTAGGGACATGCACAGGCACAACACATTCATTTTAAAGTCAATTCTTGAATGCCTTGAGTTGATAAAACACTATCCGCACCTCTTGCTTTCCCTGTAAGTGTATCACATATTATGTTACCAAAATGTTAATATACTGAAAGAGAAATTACCAAATCATCAAGCTCCTTAGACTCAATTGGATTAGCACTAATGGAAGTGCAATTTGTTATATATACATAGAATCAGATAGATTAGATATCTGAATTGCCAAAAAATTACTACTTATACCTCTGGCTTTAAATAAATAATCACTCAAATGCTTATGAATTTATCTTTTATATACAGTTTTAAAAATTTGTAACACTAGGTTATTTGAATATTATTTTCTCTTTATTCATATTAATTTTTCTCCCTAAAATAAACAAGTGCACCACTAGGACCAAGAGGAGGCAAGAATTTTGTCTTTGAAAAGCAATTCCAAAGATGATCATTGCTGGAACTGAACCCTCACACTCAAGAAACCCAAATAAATACCGGAGAAACAGTAAACAGTAGGGTGGATTTATTTAAATGAAGATAGTAATATTTGCTTGGAAAAAAGAATATGTGGATGTTGCTGTGGGAGTGAATGATACCGGGTTATGTATGCATGTGTGCACTGGAACAGATTAGGGAATTGTAAATCTTCACTGCCTTGTTGTTGAACACAGTGGAAAATATAATTTCTTCTGCCTTTAATACTGGGTCTTTCCAGTGATTTGTTTTAGCCAAAGCAATATAGAGGAAGTAGAAGCCTAACATGGCTGTTGGGCTGCACTGATTGTTGAAAGTTACCATATTTTGGAATAAGAACATACTATAAACACACTATATATTTGCCTGATAAAGATTAGAGTTATATAAGTAGACCTTGATCTAAGTAGCTTGCAATCTGGTAAAATTGAGGTCTGCTTTAATGAGCCCAAATTACCCTCAGATAGGTGAATAAAATGCTTATTAATTATATGCCAAATTTTGGGGGGCTTTTATTATATGTCATTATTGTGAAAAAATAGACTACTGGATGTATTTGCATTTAATCTCAATAACTTCATTTCCAAAATACTTATTTTTTTATTTTAAAAAGAAAAAAGTAAGAAAAGAAAAGCAAAAAGCAAAACACGTAACAACAGCAAACTCAAAGCAATAACAATATACACTTTCAAAACAGAATGCAAGAAATTTAACAATGGTTGTTACATCGCATATTGTTCTTTGTTTTTCAAAGAAAGAAAAGAAAATTAAGGAAAATAGAAAAACAGAAAAAAGGGTAGAACAATACAGAATTTAAAAAAAAATTTACATCATAGAATCTCTAGTTGATACATTACTCATTGTTGTTTTAAAAAATAGTTGCCAAACTCACAAAAGCCAAGCATATTTAGTGGCTATAGACATTCAAGCACTGACAGTGCAAATCTTTCTGTTCAGTGTTCCAACAGAAATTCAGTAATATGATCATCTATCTTACACACAACACTCTATACCTACTGTTACATCCTTTACAGCACTATCCTTCTCTTTTGCAATATCTATTACACATTTTGGATCCCATTCTTCTGTCACTTTTTATTATTTTTACATTAGAGAGACAATGTGATATTTACTAAAGTGAGTCTTGTTTATTTCACTAATGAGGATATTTTCAAGTTGCCTACATTTACCTACAAAGGCCTAAAGACCATCCTTTTTATAGCTGAACAGTATTCCATTGTATAAAACACCACATTTTTTTTTCATCCACTCTGCAGTTGGTGGGCATTTTGGTTGTTTCCAAGATTTAGCTACCACAAATTTTGCTGCTATG
The DNA here is from genome assembly GCA_004027455.1 of Hydrochoerus hydrochaeris. NCBI lineage: Eukaryota > Metazoa > Chordata > Mammalia > Rodentia > Hydrochaeridae > Hydrochoerus > Hydrochoerus hydrochaeris. Next base: position 214,657 of record PVLA01001563.1, on the reverse strand, counting down.
AACATCAGTGCACATATATCTCTGTGACATGACCTCTTCAATTTTTCTGGGAAAATACCCAGGAGAGGAATAGCTAGATTGAATGGAGTCTCCAATCCTAGATTTTTGAGGAATGTCCATACTGATTTCCACAGTGACTGCACCAGTCTGCACTCCCCCCAACAGTGGAAAAGTGTTCCTTTTTCCCTGCCTCCTCGCCAACATTTGTTCTCAGTTTTTTTTTTTTTCTTGAAAGCAACCATTCTTTCCAGGGTAAGATGAAATCTCAATGATGTTTTAATTTGTATTTCTCAAATGGCCAGTGATGAACATTTTTTCATGTATTTATTTGCCATTTGTACATATTCATCTGAGAAATGTGTGTTCATCTCTGATGCCTATTTTTGGAGAGGGTCTTTGAATTTGGGGGGTTTGATGTTTTTCATTTTTTTCTATGTTATGGATATATGTCCTTTGTCTGAGGGATTATTGGCTAAAATTCTTTCCCATTCTGTGGGTTTTCTTTTCACTTTGTTTGTGATTTCTTTTGAAGTGCAGAAACTTTTTAGTAATATAAGATCCCAGCTGTTGATTCTTTGAAATATTTCCCATGTGGTTTTCATTTTATTAATGAATTTTTTGCCTACCCCTATGTCTCCAAGATATCTACCTTCCTTGTCCTCCAGTAGATTTAGTGTTTCTGTTTTAATGTTTAGATCCTTGATCCATTTTGACTTTAGTTAACTATATGGTGATAGAAATGGGCCTATTTTCAGTCTTCAGCACAAAGAAAGCCAATTTTTCCAGCACCATTTATTAAAGAAGGTATCTTTTTTCCAGTGAACATGTTTAGCCCCTTTGTCAAATATAAAGTGGCTGAGTGTCTTTGTAGTAGTGTTTGTTCTATTGACCCTCAGTTCTATTTCTTTACTAGTACTATGCTGATTGTATTACTGTGGATTTACAGTATAGTTTCAGGTCAGGAATTGAGATACCTGCTGTATTGCCTTTGTTGCCCAAAATACCTTTTGCTATTCTAGGTTTCTTCTGTTTCCATATTAATTTTAGGAATATTTTCTCTAGATCTGTAAGGCATGCTGGTGGTATTTTGATTGGGATTGCACTGAGTCTGTATAATGGTTTTGGGTGTATATCCATTTTCACAATGTTGGTTCTTCCTAGCCAAGAGCAAGGAATATGCTTTCATTTTCTAATATCCTATTCAATCTCCTTTTTTATAGTAGTGTAATTTTCATCACATAGCTCTTTTACATGCTTGGTTAGGTTGATTCCTAAGCATCTGATTTTTTTAGATGCTGTGCTGAACTGTGATATTTCCATTTCTCTCTCAGTGAGTTTTTGTTTGTGTACAGGAATGTTATTGATTTTTGAGTGTTGACTTTGTATCCAGCTATGCTGCTGAATTTATTTATTACCTCTAGTAGTTTTTTAGTGGAGTTTTGTGGGTCTTCTATGTACAGTATCATGTCCTCTGCCAAAAAATAATAATTTAACTTCTTATTTTCCTATTTTATTCCCTTGATTTCTCCCTCTTGTCTGATTGCTCCAGTTAATATTTCTAGAACTATATTGAATAAAAAGGTGATTGTGGATATCTTTGTCTTGTTCCTGATTTTAGAGTGAAGGCTTTCATTTTTTGTCCATTTAGTATAATGTTGGCTGTTGGGTTGTCATAAATGGCCTTTATGAGATTGAGGTACATACCATCTATTCCAAGTTTCTATAAGGCTTTTTATCATGAACAGGTGTTTCACTTTATCAAAAGTTTTTGTGCATCTATTGAGATGATCATGTGATTTTTGGTTTTAGATCTGTTGATGTGGTGTATAATATTTATTGATTTGTGCATGTTGAACCATCCCTGCATTCCTGGAATAAATCCCACGTGGTCATGATGTACAATCTTTTTGATAATTTGCTGTATTCTATTTGCCAGTATTTTATTGATCTTTGCATCAATGTTCATTAGTAAGATTGGTCTATAATTCTCCTTTTTGGCTGGGTCTTTCTCTGGTTTTGGTATCAGGGTAATTCTTGTCTCCAAGAATGATTTAGGGAGGACTGCTTTTGTTTCAATTTTATTGGAGAGTTTAAGTAGTGTTGGCATTAAATCTCCTCTAATTTTCTTATAAAATTCACCTGTGAATCCATCAGGACCTGGGCTTTTCTCTTTTGGTTACTTTTTAATCATGTTTTCAAAATCAGTAGCTGATATTGGGTTATTCAAAATTGTTATATCTTCTTGATTGAGCTTTGGTAGTTCATATGTTTCTAGAATCTGTCCATTTCCTTTCTGTTTTCCACTCTATGTGAGTAGAGATTTTCAAAGTAGATGTTCATGATCTTTTGAATTTCTATAGGATCTGCAGTAATTTCCCTCTTTCCAGTCCTTATTGAGTGGATTTGGTTTTTTTCTTTCTTTTTCTTGATAAAGTTGGCTAGAGATTTATCAGTTTTGTTTACTGTCTCAAAAAAACAGCTCTTTGATTTGTTAATTCTTTGTATTTTTTAAATTTCAATTGCCTTAATTTCTGCTCTAATCTTTACAATTTCCTGTCTTCTATTAGCTTTGTGTTTGATTTGCTCTTCCTTTTCTAGAAGTTTGAGATTTAGCATTAGGTTATTTATTTCTGCTCTTTCCATTTTCTTGATGTTGCTATGTATTGCTATATGTTTTCCTCTTAGGGCTGCTTTCATTGTGTCCCATGGGTTATAGTATGTTGTGTCTGCATTTTCATTGTATTATAAGTATTGTTTTATTTCTTCTTTAATTTCATCTGTAACCCACTGGTGGTTCAGAAGGTGGCTATTTAATTTCCATGTATTTATGCAGGTTTTGCAGAGTTTTTTGCCATTGATTTCCAATTCTCCTGCACTATGATCAGATATTACGCATGGGATAACTTCACTGCCTTTGCATTTACTTAAGAATGTTTTATGAGTTAATATACAGTCTATCTTGGAGAATGTCCCATGTGCAGCTGAAAAATATGTGTATTCTGATGTGGTTGGGTGGAACACTCTGTAAACATCCACTAAGTCCATTCGTTCAAAGATGTGATTCAGTTCTGTTATTTTTTTGCTGACTTTTTGTTTAGTTGATCTATCTCTTTTGACAGTGGCGTGTTACGGTCTCCTATTATGATTGTGTTCTTGTGTATTTGGTTTTTTATGTCCACTAGTGTTTGTCTTTTATAGTTGGGTGCTTCTGTATTTGGTGCATATATATTTATAATTGTTCGTTCTTCCTTTTGTAGTTTTCCACTTTCAAGTATGTTGTAACTTTCTTTATCTCTTTTAATCATTTTAGGATTGAAGTTCACTTTGTCTGCAAACAGAATACCTACCCCTGCTTTTTTCTGGGTTTCTGTTGCATGAAATACTGTTTTCCGTCCTTTGACTTTAAGTCTCTGAGTTTCTTTTTGAGTCAGATGTGTTTTTTGTATACAACATATTGTGGGATCCTGTTTCTTGACCCATTCTGTCAACCTGCTTCTTTTGACAAGTGAATTCAGCCCATTTACATTTATGGACATCACTGATATGTACTGGCTTGACTTTGCCATATTATTTTCCTTTTTGTTGGTTTCCCGCTTTCCTCCCTTGTTTAATTTGTTGTCTGGCCTGGTGGTTTCTTTTTGTTGTTGTTCTGGAGATTGTGGTCATTTTTATCTCTTTCTATTGTGTCTTTCAATACTCTTTCTAGGGTTGGTTTGGTAGATATGAATTTCTACAGTTGTTCTTTATCATGAAAGTATCTTGCTTCTCCATAAAATTTGAAAGAGTTTTTGCTGGGTACATCAGTCTGGGTTGAAAGTTGTTTTCTTTTAGGACTTGAAATACTTCACTCCAAGCTCATCTTAACATGAAGATTTGTGCTGAGAAGTCTGCCATGACTCTAATAGGATTTCTTTTGATAGATGAGTTGTGTCTTTTTTTCTAGCAGCTTTTAGTATTCTTTTTTTATGCTGTATGTTTGGGATCTTAATTATATGTCTGGGTGTAGATTTTTGTTGGTTATGACTGTTAGACATTCTATATGCCTCACTTATTTGTATGTCTGATTTTTCCCCCATATTTGTGAAATTTTCTGCTATTACTTCTGTGAACAGCTTCATTCTGTCCTTTGTGTTGTCTTCTGCCTCCTCACTGATGCCTATTATTTTTACATTGTTTCTCCTGGTATCATCTTGAAGCTGCTGGATTGTCATTTCATGCTGCTTTGTTGTTTTTATAAGTTCTATATTTTCATGGTTGCTATCTGCAATCCTGCCCTCAAGGTCTGAAATTTTATCCTCAGTTTTATTTAAATGGTTCTGCCAGCTTTCAATAGAATTTTTTGTTTCTTGAATGTCTCTTTGAATTTGTTTCATGGATTCTGCTTGTTTTCTACATTGTTCATTCAAAGTTACAATCAATTTCCCATGCTCCTGTATTTTCAAATCTATTTCTTCCCTACATATGCTGAATAAATCCTTTACTAAGGTTGTTATTTCTGTCTAGGTAAGACATTACTTCTAATTTGATTTCCTCTATAGCCTCATGGATTTGTTTCTTTTCTTTATTTGCTATCTTTTCAGAGATCTCTGGTATATGAATTTTAAAGTCCTCTATTTTGCTGTCCCCTGTTCTTGCACCTGATGGACTAGATGTTTGTGATTGCATTTTGGTTTACCATTTTGTCATTTTCACCTTCTGGGCCAATATCTGGTTATTTAATCCCAATAGTCACAACTGTCAGCAGTGTATTTCCTAGGGTCCTATTGTGTGGTTGATGTCTGCCTGATTGTTGGGTACACAGTGACTGGAATGTACCAGGGTCCTCTGTCTGGGCTAGGGCCACCAAGTCTCCCATGAAACCATTACTGCCAGACTTTTGCAGTTCAAGATTCTGGAAGGAAGAGTGGGAGCCAAACCTTCACAACAGTGCTTGGTCTAAGAGATGGGAAGGGTAGCCAAGGGCAGTGGAGCAGGCCAGGATGGGTGTGGAAGTCCTCTGGGACAGCACACAGGAGGAGCATGCTGGGTTTCAGGCACAGCTCAGTGGCCTAAGCCAGGAAGGAGAATGGCGGTTGCCCTCTGTGGGGCAGCTGTGGTAGGGTGCTGAAGCAGGCAGGCCTGGCTCAGCTGCCTGAGCTGGAGCAGAGCTCCATGGTCTTCCTCTGCACAGTGGTGTTGGGAAGGACCCTGTAGCACACAAAGGCATGCCTGGTAGCCCAAGCCAGGGTGGACCTCAGTGCTTTTCCTCAGTGCTGCAGTGGTGGGGAGGCACTGAGGCTTGCAGACATGCCCAGGGACCCAAGCCAGGTGGAGATCTTCTTCCACATGGTGGCAGTGGGCAGGTATGCTGAGGCACATAGGCATGTCCAGAGGCCTGAGCCAGGGCGGACACTGGTGGTGTTCCTCAACTTGGCAGCAGGGGGGGCACTGAGCCAAAATACTTATGTTAACTATATATTAATATGCAGGCATTATTGAGTCAAATAACCTGTATTTCAATTGTTTTGTTAATATTATTAATATGATTTTGATATATAGTATTAAATTCATCTTGGAAAATTGTACATAAACATATCACACCATGATTATTTTTACTTTCTTCACTCTAGTGTATTACTGATTAATTTTTGTAGGAATGTGAGGCAAGTCTCTAGTATCAGTATTTGTCCCATGAAGATTTTATGGATATTACTAATGTCAATATGTGTCATGTGAACAACCATTTGAAATATAGTTAAAATCAACACAAAATAATCATTATAATTTTAATTTTTATATTGGTATATATGCACATAGAGCTGAAATATGTATAGAGATATTTTAATGAGTCATTACACTAGATTTCAACCATTTGAAATTTGTTCCCTATGTACTGAATAATCCATTGATGAGCTCATATACAGTATCAACCAGTAGCTACTTCAACTAAAGAATAAAGCTCAAGCGGGGTTTTTCTACATTGATGACCACTTCTAACAGGTTGAATGCACGTACAACCAGTAGGAGCAACATGCAAGAACAGACCATTGTTACAATGATACAATTTTCAGTCCTTTCAAGAGAGTAAGAAGTACTGCTATCAGATCTGAAAACTCAAAGATGCACTGAATTAGTCATCAAAATTACAGGAGCTATTTTTTTTTGTCTTGGGAATGGAACTCAGGGGGTAGATATCAATACTAGAATTAAGTAATTTTCCAGGCAGTTTCTGTGCCACTAAGCTATATCCCTGGTACTTCTAACTGGAAGAGGCAACTCAGTATTTAAATATTCTTCTGTTGGTATCTTGCTAATAATGTTGAAAAGATAATTCACAATCTTTGTTTAGTCTCATGGGATCTCTAATATTTTTAAAGTAGACTAAGGAGAAAGCATACCTAGAATTTCATATTAAATCAAAGTTTAAAAAAAATCAAATCTGAGTTCCAAGTACTATTTTATCTTTCTATTGCTAAAACTCAGTGCAATATTTTATTAAACTGTAATAAAATTCCTATTTGAAAAATAGAATGATAATAGCTAGATACTAACAAACTGTTATGTATATAAAATTCAATAGACAAAACACGTTAAGTTATAGTGACTGGATGAGGGGTAAGCAATTTTGTTACAGTGATGTTATTTCTGAGAAACAAACATTTTCTCATTTCTATATGCTTTATCCTTCAGGCTTCACCAGAAAAGTCATATATAACTTGGTTCTAAGATAATTGATTTATACCCCAAACTATAGTTTTAAAATTAAAACCAGCTTTATAGTGCTATATCAATGATATTTTAATTTATTGTTTTCTATTGAGATGGCTCTGAGCATTGTTTCATGTGCTCACTTGGCATTTCAGTTCTTGGCTAGTCTTTTCATTTTATCTATTCTTTTGAAGAGCAGAAGTTTTCATTTTAATGAGATTTAGAATCGATTTTTCTTTGATGGTTCATGCACGTGTTCATGGACCTCAAATGTCATCACTAAACCTAAGATCATTAATTCTTTCTGTATTATCATCTAGATACTGGTTTTACTCTTCAGATTTAGTTAACATTTTAAGTTAACTTTTTTGAGTTGTATATAGCCCCTCTTATCACTCTTCCTCTGTGGAGTAAGAGGAAAGCAGTCAGAAAAAGGAAGAATTACTGTTATTTTATTATTTATTACATGTAAAATGTGCATTTCAACCCTTTGTTGAAATGACTTTTTTCTATAGAATTCTCTTGTTCTCCTGTTACCAGTTTCAATAGATGGTTTATTTCTAGGAATTTGAACCTGAATTGTCAGTTTAGAAGCATGGGGTTCAAAGCAATATTTGTTTATTGTCCTTTTAATGACCATGGGGCCAACTATGTTGGATCCAGTGTCACTGCTGTATTAGTTATATATGTCTCTTCTTTTTCCGCTTCAACTTGGTTAAATTTATATTTATTTCACTGATATATGAAGCAGCTTTTACTTTTGATTTTTCTATATTTCTTGTTTGCAATTTATTTTGCTCTATATTTATTTTTTCTTCCTTATTTTGGATTCAAATACTAAACTTCTGATATATATATATATATATATATATATATATATATATATATATATATATCTCAGAAATTGACTCAGGACCTTGCACTTGCCAAGAGACACTACCCTATTGAGCTACATCCCCAGCCCTAGCTTTTGCAAGTTTTTAAAGATGGAAGGTTAGATTGCTTACTTTATATCTTTCATCATTAATATATGTGTTCCAGGTGTATTTTCTATTAATTTTGCCACATCACAAAACTCATAAAGTTATGTTATTTAGTTCAAAACTTTTTAATTCTTAGTATTTTTCCTATTGCACATGAATCATTTTAAAGTCAGTTCTTTATATATCCACACATTAAAGTATTTTAAGACTGACTAGCTTCTTAAATCACGGTTTCTGTATTAGTTTTATTGTGGTCTGAGAACTAAATTTACATAATTTATACCCTTTAAAAGTTGGTAAAGGCTTTTTTTTATTCACCATGAATTGATTTTGATTAATTTTCCATGTGGTATGGAGAAAGATGTATATTCTGATATTGTTGAATGAACTACTGTGTAACTTTTGATTAGATTTATTTGATTTACAATTCTCCAACTATATAGTTGATTATCAATTCAAGTATATAGTACCTGATTTCCTGTTTGAATTATCCCTTCATTGATACAAAAATTAAAATTAATAACTATAATACATGTAAAGTATCCCTTTTCCAAAATGGTAGGGGACAGATATGTTTCAGATATTGTTTTTTTAAAATTTGTAGTACTTTAATAGTTACCAGTTGAACATCTCTCAATAGAAAATCTGAAATCTGAAATGCTCCAAAATATGAAAATTTTTGAGACCCTTGGGTCCAAAAAATTCAGATTTTCAAATTAGAAATTTTCAAAGTGATAGCTTTTTCTGTTGCTTTTCATGATTTTATTTGTTTTCTCATGATTTTTTTCATATTTTTACATAAATACATATATATTAAGAATTCTGTACCCAAATAAAAATTGTGGCATTTTTATTTGATTCTCTTTCTTATTCATTACTTTGTCCTCTACATTTCATTATTGTTTGGTTTTAATGAAGCATTTTTCATATTTCACTGTTAGTGACATTATTCCATGTGCCAGAATACACCTAAAATCCATTTATACCTACTTTCAGGTAATATAATACCAGTTCATGGTTGGTTCATGCTTGGTTTGGTAATCAAATTCCTTCCTTTTTATTGCATTGTCGTCATATATAGTCTGTAGTTAAGACCTGTTTAACATCCCCAATCTTTACCCTTGCTCTATTTAAAGATTTGCTCTGTCTCTTATTTCTCTGAAAGTAGAATTATTACTATGTCTATGTCTATATCTTTATCTGTATCCTGAATGGTGTTCTCTAATCTTTCTGAATCTATGATTTTGTGTTTGTCAATCATTTGAAATAAAACTTCGTAGTCACTATGTTTGTTCTGTTGTTTTCCCTTTTGTTATTTTGCTAATATTATCATTAAATATATGCTATACCTTTGTAGTAGTTCCAAAATGTTTAGATACTTTGTTCCCAATGTTTTCTTTTTTTTTCCTGGTATTTTACTTTGAGAAATTTCTACTCTATTTGCAATCTCCTTATTTATTTTCTTGGCTATTCTGACATTTATTATTTCTGTTATAGACATTTCAATTTCTATTCATTCCTTTTGATTCATAAAAATCCAACTGTCTATCCATTTATATTTTCCATCTGTTATCCAACAAAACTTTGACTATGTTTTTAATGTTTATTTTTATTTTCTAAGATTTATTTCTTAGGAGTTGAAAAGCTTCCTACCCCCAATCTGGATAGGCACTGTAAAATAATATCCTTTTAATACAAGCTTTCGTTGAAGAGTATTATATATACCAGGTCGATTTTACAACCATTGCTTTTTGTTCCTCTTACCCTGACCAAAAAAAAAGGTGAATTTTCTCAGATCTTCCCAATAATTATCTTATGGAATTCCTGGAAGTAAAACTCAAAAAGAAAAATATACAGAATTCTTAGTGGGCAGATCTTCAGAATTTTAAAATATATCTCCATCTACTCTACATACAAGCAGCCTATGGTAGTCAATTGCTTCCCAATGTGTTCCAACCTGATGCAAGTTCCAGCAATGGTCCGTTTTAATATGATGTTATGCTCCAGCTATGTGCTCTGTGACATCAGTTCTCTGATGGTTCTAAAAGACATATTGATTTTCAGTGTTTTAATCTTTTTTCTTGACAGAAACAGCAGTGATGCATTCCAAGCTCTTCACATGTGAGATTAGAAACTAGAAATACACTTTTCAAGATACAAACAAAACAGTCAAAGAAATAAAATTTGAAGATCATGTAATACTTCGATGAGAATAAAAAAGCACCTCTAAATTTAAATTTTTAAACCCACAAAAATATATTTTAATGAGAAGTAGAACAGCAACAGTCTCATATGCACAAATGCTGCAGTATACCTCATCAGCAAAATATACTGCTGAAGCCATATGCAAGGAAGTCTTTTTAACAAAGAGAATCTGTTACCATATGGAAAAATTCCAATAAGTTACACTAGTAATGGAAAATATTTGGATAGTTGCATATTTTTATTGTATGTGTTTACTTTAAAGTGTAATTGACTTTCTGAATAAAATAACAATGTATTCTGGGGATTGAAACATAAAAATGCAGTTTGGCATGGAAATATATTACTGTAAGTTTCTTAACTTATTTTGAAATTAGAGGGTGTTACTTGAAGGTTATCTGTAATAATATTTATAAGATGGGGTATATTATAAATACTAAAGCAATCACTAAACTAACACAACAAAGAATTATAGTTCATTAATAGGAATTAAGTAAAATCATATAATCCCCAATTAAAGAAAATAGAAAATGAACAATTGTTGCTTTTCTCACTGTTAAGACAAAATACTCAACAGCCAAATGTAAAGGTGAGAAGGGTTATTTGGCTTGCAGTTTGTAGAGGTTTCAATTCATAGCAGGTTGGCACCAAGACAGTGTGGTATGGCAGAGGGACATTGCAGAAAAGAAGCAGTTCATGGTGGGCAGAAAGCAATATGGCAGCAAAACATTCAAGCAGGGAGGAAAACAACAGCAATCAACAAGTGACAACCAGCGACAGTAACAACCTTCTTTTTGTCCTTTAACTCCTATTTGGGCTTCCCACCTTGAGATAGACTGCTTAATCCTAGCATTCACCATGAATCAATCCTAGAATCACATCCTTGATCCTAGCATCACACACCGTAGATCCACCCACCTCTGAAAAGTCACACCTATGACTACATGAGGCTTTGATTGGACATGTAGATAGAAGCCATAACAAGGAGAAAAAAAGGAGAAAGAGAAATAGAAAACAATAGATGAAATATTAAAAGTAGAAAGCAATCATCATTATAGTCAATAAAATTAGGAGTTTGAGATTGATTAGTTGAAGACAGTTCAGGGCCATGTACAGTGGACCACAGTTTCAGTAAAAATTGCAAATTAAATATTTAAAATTGGAGAATGATATATACTCAAAGTAATCAAAAGAAAATAAGAGTGACTAAATTAATATAGGGCAAAATAAATTTTGGAGTAAAGATTATTATGTGAGATAAAGAAATTCCTCTTATATTGATAAAATTATTTATTTATCAAAAGAACATTCAAGTCTTAATCACTTATGCAATTAATGATAAATCCTTAAGACACAAGAAACTGAACCTGACAGAAATTAAAGGGAGTTAAACAAAGCAAAACAAGAACAGTATAGGATATTTTAACATCCTTCTTTGAAAAGTTGATTGAACAATTAGATAAGATACTCATATATGTAAGGAGGATGAATAATGATTTCATATAAGTTAGAAATATTCAAATGTACAAGTATGTTTATGAATCAGTTAATTAATATTCCCGATACTGCATTTTACATTTAAAAGGGAGAACATATTGACACAATAAAGTCTAAGTAAACTTAAACATATTTAATTCATTCAAAGCATATTCTCTAAGTAGAACTGAATTAGAACACATTAGTAAAAATCCATGAAATATTCCCATATATTTTTAACATTAGCATAACAATTCAAAAAAGAACTCACAAAAAGACTAAAAAGTGTTGAACTAAATACCATAAAATAAAATGTATTGAATCTTGGAGTGCCATTTTACCAGGAGTTACTAGGAATATTAGCATGTTAGAAATAAAAATAGAACCTCAATCCAACAAACCAGGAAAAAAAGAAGTATAAAGGAGATAACAAGTCAAAAGAATATTTACCATATGGAATATAGAGAAATAGTAAAGAAAATAAATGGAACCTAAGTCTATTTGCTTAACAAGATCACCAAAGTGTTTTCTTGTCATAGTGACCAGCAAAAGTATTACAGAAAACATAGTAACAGCATTTGGAATTATATAGGTACATCACTACAGAATTTATAGTTATTAAGAAAAGTAAGACTAATGTAAATAAATTTATATTTATTAAGTTAAATATTTACCTAAAATGAGCATAATTCTTAATTGAGAAAAACTACTAAGGCTCACTCAAGAGAAAGTAGAAAGACTAAATAGACCTAAGGTAACTTTAAATATTCTCTGGATAGTAAAAAGACTCATAAAAGTACATTTCAGACCCATATAGCTGTAGTAGTTTCACCAAATTTTTATGGAATTGAAAGAAATCTATAATAAATCTTGCAGAAAACTTCAGAGGGAATAGACCCCAGTTTAATCTATCAGACTGTGATTACCACCGGGGGTGGGGGGAAGAGTCAAATATGTTATAATAGAAGCAAATTTCCACATAATATCTGTCATGAAAATAGATACAAAATTTCTAAATAAAATGATACTAAATCAAATTTAATAAGATTTAAGAAATGTAGTATTTATCAATACTAATTCTTAGCTACCCAGTTAACTGATCAAACACATATTTGGATTTTGTCAAAAGGTGATTTGTTGATATTATTAATACTTACTATAACTTGGATTTAAAGTAAAATAAATTGACCTCAATATTATGAGTAAGCTTAATCCAATAATCTGAGTTTCTTAAGAGAAAATTTAAAAAAAACTTAGAAATTTTGCCTCTAATCCAGAGTAAAATCCTACCTGAGTTCCCACACTATTCTATGAATCTCAGGTCTACTTTTCCTTACAATTGTATGACACGTATTTGAAATTCATAAAATGTAATTCACTATAAAGCAATGTTCAGGAAAATGGAAATATGAAACAACCATCCTTGTGGCTAATAAATGTAATCTCTAAAAATATGATAAACTTATGATTGGTAGTGAGCTGTATGCCTTTATCATAAAATCAGGAATAAGAAATAAATATCTAACCTTATTTCTATTCATTGTTTTATTGGAGGATCTAGCCACTGCATAAAAGAAAGAAAGTAAAAGGTATAAAAATTATCAAACCAAAATAAAATGGAACTGTTTTACTTGTGATTTTATAATACATGAAGAAATTTTGAAGAAGTATAAAAACAAAGCAGTTCTGATGTAATTGACAAGGTTATTGCAAAGTTCCAGTAGGAAACTGATTCAAAAATACTACTTAAATAATGATAAATGACCAAACGTAGACACTACCCGTGTAATAAATCGTGGTGGTACGAACTTCTAATTTCAGCACTTTGGAAAGCTGAGGCTGGAGGCATTAATAGCAAATTCAACCCAAGCCTAAGTAAGTTAGGGTGAGTTAGTGACTGAATAAGACCCTGCCTCTTAAGGGTTCAAAGGAATGAGACATAGCTCAGGGCAAAGGTCATGGTTCAAAACACAGTTAAACAGTAACAACAACAACAACCCTGAGGTTAAATGATTTTAAATGTAATCACTTAAATAAAATCTATATAAATGTTGCAAATTACATTTGTGCATCAATTTGTTAAATGTCATTTTTGTTTGAATTAATCTATAGATCCAGTATGATCCCAGTTGAAATTCTAGCAGGGTATTTGTTTCTGTTTGAAATATATCAGCTAAACCTAAAATTTATATGGAAATGATTATTTGAAAATCTAAACTTGGATTTAATATTTATGATGAAGCTACAGTAATTAAAATAGTACAAATATCAACAAACAGATCAATAAAACAGAATCAAGATCTCAAAAATAAGCTCACACTTTGAAGAAACATTATTTTAAAAGAAAGGAAGAATGGTAGTTCAGGGTAAAGAGGATATTTTAAACAAATTTTGCTGAGAAATTTCAGTAAAGAAATCTGAAATTTAATTTTACCTCTCATAACAAATGTAAAATTGAATACATAATGAATCAGAAATAATTGTAATCATATATCTATAAAACAATACCCATAAACACTGTAAAAGGATTTTGTGATCCAATGTTATCCACAAGGTTTTGTAAAAACAATATAACAATGATGTATTCCATAAGAAAAATATATTTTTTTACATAAAAATTTAAATGTATTTAAGATACACTATAAAAATTCTTTAAGATACACTATACCAAAAAGAAAAGACAAATCAGAACCTAGAAGGAAATAGTTCCCCATCATGCTTTCTGATAAAGGAATTGTATTTGGCTTATAAAAATGTCATTCAAAAGTTAATCATAAGAAAATCAAGAGAAATTTTGGCTGCTGCTCCAAAAGTTAAGCATACATGTTCCGCCAAATATTCTACTACTAAAAGTTGACCTAAGAGAAATGAAAACATGCCTTTACAAAACATGGACTCAGTTTTCACTGCTGCTTTATCTGGAATAGGAGAAGTAATCCAAATGTTCACAAATAGATGAATGAAAAAATACTGGATTATCTTTACAGTAAAAAGTTACAATAAAATCAGAAGTTCATGCTGATAATTGAAACAACATAGATGAATTTCAAAAAAGTAGGCTAAAAATAAGCCAGTCCCCTTCACATGGATGTAGTATATAGTTCTATTTGTACATTATTCTAGAAAGTATAAAACTTATAAGACAATAAATCAGTTTCTTTGGAGGGGGTTAGAGGAGGGAAATTAGAAATAACAAAGCAGTATGAGGTAAACATTCTCATGACTTACTCTGCTAATAGATATGCTCACAGATATGTACATATGCACAAATTCATGAAACTCTGTAGCTCCAGTATGTGTGTCATAACATAAAAATTATGACTTGAATAAGTTTTTTAAAAGATAAAATTCTTTAGTAAATAACATCCAGCTATGCAAGTCGAATATTTTTAATACCCTTTTTATGCAGTCCTTAACTTAATGCTTAAAATATCCCTTGGTTATGAAGAGTAAACTTACACTTTATAAATGAGGAACAGTAAATGCTAGCATGTATAGAAATCATACAGTATGGGAACAGGCCAATGGGGGAGATGCTAACTATTATAAAGTGAACATTTGTGTTGGAGGAAAGCTACCAAATCTCTTTTAGGAACTGACTCAGAGCAGAACATACGGACTCATGGAAAGTGTCTCGCAATTCCATCAGTCACTTGTGGCATTTGTCACTGACCATTGATGGATAAGAAATGATATCAGATATCTCATCTGTCACGCTGAGATGACAGTCCAAATTTGTCATTTACAAAAGAGTGCTGGTTGACAGATTCATATGAAAGTCTCAGTTTGAAAGGATGTTAGTGATCAAACACTGTACAATGAATTATAGCAGCACATAGAGAGAGAAAACATTTAATATCCCATGATTTCTTCTTAGATGCAAATTTCATTCCCGGCAACTCAGGTTCATAGGGTGGGATAATGCTCTGACTTTCAATTCTGAAGCAGTTTGTTAAACTAAGCAGGTAGCAATTGAGGGAACAAAAAATAAGGAAGATTGAAACTTGCATACTTTCTAATCAAACTCTTCTTTTGAATTGCTTCTTTAGAAAGCTTAGATTTTTAGAATGCAGAGTTTTCATTGCAGTATAAATAGATTACACTGGGGAGATTTGGAAGAATGGGAAAATATGAAAGTGTGAATGCTACTGAGGATAAGATTCCTTTGGAAGCCTGTCTGGGATACTCACAGTATAAGGCTTCTCACAAGCTCAGTTGACATTGAGGCAATGATTTCAGGAAAGTCTGGTAGTCTCAGGTGATTCTCCTTGGCAGTTGCTGATAGTTCGTGATGGTGGCAAACACACTGTCCAAAGGAAGGGATTCACATTGTCCTTAACTCAGTATTATCCTGCAGTCCTTATTCCTGTGCCACATCAGCAGTACAAAGCTAATGTAAGTCGATGCTTCAGATTAACAACTTTTGGATTGGTTAGACTGAAGATAAAGAAGCAGTTGTAGCTCATGATTTTATATACATACACACATATACACACATTATCAATATATGATCAATAATATGCTACAGTTATACCTGTCCATATATAGGAGGTGTGATTCAAAAATGTGGTGCATGTTTAAATTTAAAATTATAGCAGTCAAGACACAGTGCTGTTGATTTGCCTGAAAATATTCCTCCATACTTAAAAAACACTTATTACAGCATTCTTGCCATGTTCTGAATCTGTTCTCAAAATCCTTATTTAATGTCTTTAGTTGTAGCGACCTCTTCACATCATGAATCAATTCAAGCTTTACCTTTTGTGGTCATTTTGACTTTGGAAAAGACTCAGAAGCCTCAGGTGTCGCACATGGTGAAGAAAGTGGATGGATTTACACCATGGTTTTACAAACCTGCCTTTCCTTTGCATGGCACTGGAAGGTCACAGTCACAAAATTTTTTTTATCACATCTCTTCAAGAGGATAACAAAGAGGACTCCTAGAAACACTTCAGAAGGGGGAAACAAAAATCAAGCATGTTTGAAGCAATGGGAGTATTTTGAGGGGCATTAATGGCAATGTGTTATTATAATAGTTTTTTTAATATTTAAACATTCAACATATTTTCAATCATCCCATGTGTCTACTTTTTCACACACATACAATGCATATTTTTATGTTTTCTCACATAGTGGCTCCCCTGTGGTTTTTATTTTTATTCTTAAAATTTTTTATCTCACATTATACATAAGGAAACTGAACTGATTTTTAGCCTATTTTTTTGAAATGGGAAAAGAGAAGATGGGTTTCAGGGAGAAAGGGGAATTGATGAAAAAGGAGGAATCAAAACATATCATTTATGGGCACAAATTTCCAATGATGTATATGATAATTATGTATTTTTAAAACTTACCAATAATTTTAATTTAAAAAAGAAATAACTTTAAAATCAGACAAGAATTCTTTCACCTTTAAGTACTACATTAATTTGCCATCAATGCAAATACAACTCATTTGCATTTATCATCTTTGAAAAATGCTTGTCAATTTCTGCCTCAACATACTCAGAACCAAAACATAAGAAATTAAGCCAGTATACACCAGAAATTAATGCTCAATATACTCAGAACCAAGGCATAAAAAATGAAACCTACTAAATAACTGTGTTTATGCAAGATACAGTACATACTGAATTGAAATTTTATCTGTGTGAATTTTTACCTTAATAATATTCTGTTGTAATATCATGAAATGTAGGAGAGGTCAAAGAATGTGAGCTCTCGCTTTTAATCCCAGGTCACCCATTTCCTGTATGATTTACACAACTATCAAACTAGTTTCCCTTAAATTCTGAATTGTTATGATTACAATCTGACATAATTAGATAATTTATCTGGATCAACCTGCTAAGCACTTTTTGCTTCCCAGCAATAATCAGATATCTGTTTCCCTCTAATTTTTCTTTTCAAGAAAATATGTTTTAGTAACTTCTATTTGGTAGCTATTGAAGAAAATCTGAGGAATTCAATACTATAGCAGAAAATAATCAATCATCTAGTTTTCTCTGGAGATGCGCTTGGCTCACAATCTCTGAATCAGATAAGGTTTACTTGTGTAATGAGTGAAGCAACTTCACAAGAATTGTTGTTCAAGGTGTTGGTAGGAATTTGAGCTTAACTGGCTTTGAATTTAGAATCACTGAACCTTTTGAAGGTCATCATTGTGTGACTATTTCATCGTACTATGGTTCCACTAGAGCTTTGGTGAGACAATCGCTTATGAAGACACCATGGCTAATGAGTCTCTTCATAGTTGTAGGATACCTCTAAAATTCTTTCTAGAATGAACTCTGTGACCCTTGCAGTTACTGGGCAATCAGAAGGACCTGACAAAGGCTTGGCTGAATAAATGACTAAATATAAATCAGAGATTTCAGGCAGCCTAAAGATCACTTTTGGATAAAGAAATTTGATTAAAATTTCTTCTGTGTGAAGTCTGTATTATTTTTCAATGATGTGAGCTCACAAAAATTTTACTTTGCTATGACATAATATACACATACTTATTTGTACCATACTCCATTTTAATCCAACTAGTCTAATGCATGTTTTATGGCTTCATGACTACCACAGGAAAGCTACCACATGCAAATGATTCTCCCAACTCTATCTTGAAGATTTATTGTCTCGTAAGTAGTAAATTGCAGAGTATCCTCCAACAAAAAGTTTATATTTAAATCTACAAACTAGATCTATTCTATTTTACTAAATTTAACAACCTTTTTTTATTTACAACACTTAAGACAATTTTTTATATATCTTATATCAACAGCAAAGTGAGTAAGTAAAATTACACTTACCAGAACCTCAGCCACATAATATTTTGGACACAATTTTTTAGAAAAGAGTAATCACCAAAGATGTTGAAATTTTATTTGACTTACTGCCTTCCAACTTGGTTTCTGCACTTTCAAAATTTCATTGTCTGAGCTCAAGAGGAGCAATAATGGTTCTACTGTGAATGGGTCCATTTTGATTAGGTCACTTTGTCAAACTACCTTTTCCCATGCCGGTATGTATTTGGGCAACATTGGCCTTTCTATGGTTATTACACTTGATTCTAGATGAAAGAGCGAGAAGTAATGTATGATTATCACAGCACTCCATTGATGAGTTTCCCATAATGTTTTGCAGTGCAACAAAATAATTAGGTTCATTTGCCCTTCCTGTTAAACTCAAGTATACATTTGTACCTTCATAGAAAATCTTTTTTAAAGAATTTTCTTTTTAGAAAATTGTGATGTGTGGCTCAGGGTCAGATCCTTTACCTAGCATGCAGGAGGCCCTGGGCACAAAAATCCACGTTGGCCCTCACCCTCTTAAAATGAACTCTATTTACACTTTCAATATTCTATATACTTCTATAATGACATTCATTCAGTCCCTAGTGCATGCCAAGTACTTGACGCAGACCAGTGACAGAGCAGATGAAGTCACTCTCATCATGGTAATTACACACAGTGTTATCATGCACCTATAACATAATAGCCACTCACTGCGTTCTTTCAGAAATCCAGTCTGGTTATGCAAATATCATTTAGATGTGGTCTAGTAGAACATGTGACTCAAAGATTTATGAATCGGTGCAATGAACAATCAAGGAAGAAACAGACATTCACAGAAGTTGGAACCACGCTCTTCTAGAACATACAGAAGTATGAAACTCAGAGTGAATCATTCATCAATTGATGAGCATTCACTGGATTACTGATTTAACAGTATTTTATCAGTAATGATATATGAAAACTCCACTATGAGTTTCAACTAACAGAAATAGTTATATCTCATTCACATGGGTCATACTAACAAAAAAACAGAAGTAAGAGCATTAGTGGTTGCCATTATATGTGATAATTACAAGACACTGTAGATGAATGGAGAAGGCAAACCATGTCTTCAGATGTAACACTACTGCTCCTTCAAGAAACAGAGTGAATCCTGAAGTACAAAAGGTTTCATTACAGGGTTGAGTTAACATTCAGTCAGAGGGGACAGAATATGGAAATTCACAATTCAAATACACATATAAAAGATGGGGTCTAAGCTAAAGACCTAGTTATAAAAGAGAGTGACAATGTAAAAAAATGGAAGTCTGTATTCTCATGAGAAAATCAAACCAACACATCTCACAGCAATTAAAAAAAAACTTATATATATATATATATATATATATATATATATATATGTCATCATTTTAGCTACATTTTATATTTTTGGTCTCTTTATTTAAGCTCCAACAGTTAAAATTATCTCATTATGTAATGATTATTGGAGAAGAGGAAATAAAAGAAAAGTAAGATATCTTATGCTCATGTACCACTTCTCCATGATGAGTGTAATCAGCATGCAGTGAAAATATGTACTGATAAAAATAAAAGCATCAGGGGAGCAATAAATTGTCTCATCAAACTTTCAACTCTTCTTACACTTTGAGCAGTTGAGTTATGGTCTTCTAAGAAGATCCCTAGATAAAATTAGGTGAACCAGAGATGAGCTGGGAAAATGCCTGGACTAGATAAAGGGAAGAAAATAAGAGAGTCTTAAAACCACCATGTAGATCAGGTTCCCATAATAAAAGAGGAAGGAAAATTGGCTAAGAAATGTCCAGTATGTAGTTCAGTTTTAAGGAAGATTTATTTGGTTAGTGAAGGGTCTTTGACACTGAGCTATTTGCTAGATGAATCCTGTGCTTTGCAAATAGGCTAATAGGTATCCTCTGCTCTACTTTTGCCTAAAAGCAGTTGGACAAAGTGTGGCCTTGATAAAGCACAGTCTGGGATGTAACTGCTGGTGCTGTCAGTCATTTACGATCTCTCAGCAGGTGCTCTGGGCAGTGGAATTTTTTCCCCTGGCATAGAGATTGTGGACGATATATTTAACTTTTCTGTGACTAGTTTTATACGGAGTCCAATAAAAATAATGACATTGCCATCCTTCTGGAACTGTAGAAAAGATCAAAGAGTTGATGTCCATAGTTAACACAGTTCCTCTCATCTAAGAATTACTGAGAATATTCTACTGCCTAAAATGCTATCTGGCTCTTGTCAGTCAGAAAGGTTTAGTTCTGAAATTTCGACCTGTGTTGATTTTAAGCTGGATGAAGGAAGTGTCACTTTTTTGTGCCTGGAGAACTGACAGAAAGTAAAGATGACCCTATGCTGAGGTGCACAGTATTACATGGGAAGTAGTAGAAAGAGAACTAGCTAAGGCTATAATCAAAAAAGGAGGATCATTTATGTTAGCTGAGCAAGAGGTATGTGAGCATTGTGAGGTTTGTGTAATGCTTCCTTTTGTCCTTGTTTAAAAATAATACTGGATTTTCTCTATTTGTTTTAATCCATCATAACTACAGAGTTAGCAATAGTATAGTCTATAGTCTGTGATTGTTTCTGTGAGTATTGTGGATCATGTCCAGCTACTTATCAGCAGGCAGCTCTGAGAGTTGTTCAAAAAAGCAGGCAAAGCCTCAACACTCATCTGGAGAACAGGAAGTGAAAATAAGGCGGCTATGTTAATCATATTGGTCAAATCAAGAAATACCAACTAATTGTAAAATTTTCAGGTGGCCAGGTAGACTCTGATTTTTAAAAAAATCAGTGCTTTCAGTCTGTTTTAGTTTTATAAACTAATAATTATCTGTTTTAGTTTTATAAACTAATAATTATAGTCATATAAACTAATAATTATAAACTAATAAAATCTTTTCATGAATTAGTGCTACTGTTAGTACCTGAGTTTTTCAATGACATGCATATTCTGTGATGTATACTTAAAGTCAAACTTTGAGATAAAACAAAGTTCTTTCATACTTAAAACATCTAAGCATCTAGTCTTTCAATTTTATTCTGGGTTCACATGATATTAACCATCTCAAATTTTGAGCAGCAGGAAAAACAACCAGGTTGGCAGAGAGAATATTTATTTTTAATTTAGTTACATTTGAATAAAGTCAAGATCTTTTTTGAAATTTTAATACACATTTAAAAATCTAATGTAGATCATCCTTTAAAGATAGTACAATATTGTTACTCTTGTTTGCCCTTTAAAAGAAAGATAAATGAATTAATTGATGAATCTTCAACTCATAACCATTTGGCAGCTAGGTGAAAGCACACTGTCTATTATGCCATTATTCTAAATACTTGCACACCCTTAAACATATCACAACTAATCACATTGCATCCCCAGCCCCCGAGATCACAGTCTTCACAGCAGCTTGATTTCTTCACCATAGAGGTCAATACAATCAAGAATATAACCGGCTTCTAGTTAGATACTTTGAAAATTTCCATGCCAAAACAAAAGGATAATGCAGAAAAAATGAAAGATCTACACAAAGAATTAAATCTCCATTCATATGAATTCTACACACCCAGATTTTGAATTCTGCAGTTTATCAATGTCATACTTCACTTTGTCAAACTAAATGCCTGAAATTTAGTCAAATCCATGCTGTTTGCTTTCAAGGGGTACCACTTCCTCTGTTGGAAAACGGTAACATCAGTGTTTGCCCAGACTATGGTAAAATGGAATAAATGACCACTGGTAATGAAAAATGAATAAATGGCTTCAGCAGAAAAGGAATGTACATAAATAACAGGTCATGACTCAAGAGAAATTTAAAGAACAAACCACTAGGGACATATGTAACATTTATGTTTCAATCTTTCTAATCCTTTAATAGGGTTTTAGTTGTTCAAAAATAATTTTAATTAATCAAAAATTGAATAAAAACATTAATGCTAAATTCATAATTTTCAACATTTTAACTACAAATTATTATTTTTTGACTTCCATTCAATTAGGGAAATAGAAAGATATGATGTAGGACCTTAAAACAGGCCTCCTGAATCAGTGCCTGTCTGATGATTACTTTATTCTGCCCTCTGCTATAACTGATTCTGGGTAAGTGTTACCCTCTCCCTCTACATCCCAGAGAGATATAGAAACTATTCAATGTCTCAAAGCACAATTTTATCCTAAATCTATCCTGAAGTGTCAACCATGGCATTTTCCATACACAAAAATAAATTTTCTGAATTTTTAAAATAAGAACATAATATGCACTTTGAATTAGAAAAACACATCAATGAAAACAACAAAAGTTTTTCTCAATATAGCATTAAAACAGAAGATTAAAAGATAAAGTTTGTGCTTATACAAAAAGCAGAATCTACCAAAGGATAGATTGCAGATACATCAAAAGCCATGGTCTGTGTTAAATTCCATGGAAAACAGTTCACTATAAAGATTAAAAACAGAGAGTATTTATGTTGAGTAGAAGCACTGTGAGCAATTTTAGTGAAAGGCTGATAATTAATATTAACTTGCAAAGTTAGATATAATTTTGCTGCGTATAAGCAAAAGTAATGAACAAAACTTCAAAATGAAATGAGTCCTTCCTGCTGTATTTCTACCACGCACAAGGCCTCCGTGGAATACTCGTGTCTGTATCATGGTTCTTCTGCTTGCTCTATCTTCCCATGGCTCTTGCATCTAATGTGATTCTTTCAATTTAAGGGAAAACAAAACTGATAACCAAAACCAAAAATTTATGTGGATACCATTATTTCACAGCATAAGACACACAGCACATGTCCACCTCGATAGTAAGAAACACAACAGGTAAATAATACTATTTTCACAGTTCTTCCAGTGACGTTTGTGTATGGTAGAAATAAAGGAAGAGGATTCCCATTGATTTACTATAGTAATCTTAAGTGAAGGGGTAGAATATTTAGATTTATCAGGTCTCTCATTGTTCATTCATTTGTGTAAGTATTTCTGTTTGACTTATATTTTGCCTCTTTTGACAACTAACTTTTTTATTATTACTTAGAGTATAATTAGTGCTCCCTCTTGCATACAGTCATCCCATGTCACACACTAATCACTTGGTTGGTTTCATGTGGAGGCCCCCTAGTAGATTCCTACGGCCGGGAGGACATAAGGTAAGACACTATGCAGATTGATGTGGACCTTTCCCTTCCTCTAATTTCTCTTATTACTTATTCATTGTGAGCTTTTATGTTTAATTTTTCCCTCTTTCCAACTACTTCAGCATATTTTCAGTATCTTCTATTGTTCTTTCTCTTCTCAAGTATAATCCAAGAATATGACTGATAATTCATTAGAACTGAATACCTACAATGAATAAGGAAGTAATATGCAAATCTTTTCATCAAGGATATTAATTTCCTAGAGAAAAAAAACACACACTAATTGGGAACATATTTTCATAATGAAATTTCAAAATAAGGTCAGAGGGAAGAAAAATTTGCAGATAGATGCCTTGCTGAAAATTCACAAATAATGGAATAAAATCATCATACATATAAGATAATCAAAACATGAAACAAAAAAAGAAAAAAAACTATTTCTGAGAAATTCTATCAAATTACTGTCAGTTTTTACTTGATTTTTGATTTTTTAAGAAAAATATTAAGTGAGATTAGTTCAGAATCTTTTGCACTCAATTAAGACATCCTGGTAAAAATTTAAGCCATTACATATATGAATCAATGAACTCATATACTTTTAATCTATCAAATATTTATTTGGTTTTAGAAACAACACAACATAGCTAAGAACACACATACTCATTTCAAATTTTCAGGGACAATAAGATAGAGAAAAATTTTCCAGTGTAGTACTTGTGAATATTTTTGGGACCTTTTTATGTCTTTGAAAAGTATTTTTGGCTTGCTGGTGCAAACCTGTAACCCTAAAACTCTGGAGGCTAAGGCTGAGTTTGAGGCCACCTGGGCAACAAAATGAATTCTAGGACAACCTGAACTGCATAGTGAAACACTTTCACAAACAAACTTATATATCCTGGTACAAAAGAAAAAAAAAATACATATATATATATATATATATATATATATATATATATATACAAAATCTATCACATTTTGTTAAATTTAAATTAGTAAAAAATACCTAAAAGTTAATTACAAATGATCAATTGAAATGTACAAAGTAGGAATACAGTAAATGCTTAAAATTTTTAAAAATTATTACTGCAGAACCTGTATTATTAATCCATGTCAAAATAATCTTTTCTTCAAAAACATTTATTTCTTGCCTCTTTCAGAAATAGTTCTTGAAGTCTTCTTAGTATGTCTTTAGTTGTCTTGTCTCGACAGATCTGATGTCTTGAATCAGTTCGAACATTTACTTTTCACAGTCATTTTTACCTTAAGGAAGAGCCAGAAGTCACACGGTGCTCGATCCTGTGGAGAAGCTGATGAGAATACACTGTGACACTGGTAGGAGCCCATCTTGCTGCTGGATGACATGTGGCAGCAACATTTGCTACATTTATGATCACTCCTCCTAAAGGGACAAAGAAGACTTCCAGAACTGCTTCACAAAGTGGGAACCATAGGGTAAGTGTAATCTTTCCACCTTGTTTGTTTAAACACTTTATCTTCATTAGTAAGAGTGGACTCTTCTATTTCTATTACTAGGGATTTCATATATATCAATTTATCACATTATTATCAAGGCATCATGAATCTTACTGGGCTGTGCTATGGTATATATGTGACCCTCGCCCCCAGAGCCTCAGGCGCCCATAGGTGGGACTTTTGGGAGATGGCTGTGTTGCTGCACATGAAAGTCATCGGTAGATTAGGCCTCTATGGAATTTATAGCTAAATGTGATATTGGGAGGTGCAGCCCACCTAGAGGAGGTGGTTCGTTCAGAGCATTTGTGGAAGGGTTTAGCTCCTCCCTTGACCTCATACTTTGCTTCTTAGCTACTATGCCATCTTCTGCCATGCCATCCTGCCTCGGAGCCAGCCGGGATAAACCTTTTTACTTTTAAGCAGTAGATGCTGGGCATTGTGTTTCAGCAACAAGAAAGTACCTAAGACATCTTGAAGCAATAAAATATTAATTGACAGGAGCTGTACAAGTACTGGCACAGGTGTTTTAGTGATTCTTAGAAGAAATTATAATTTCTAAACGGGTTCAAAGAGGACAGTTTTGCCCATCATAATGGTTTTGACTTGGGTTAGGCTGTGTTTCCTCCCACCACTGACTTCCCATTGAGAGGTTCACATGATCTATTTTTAGTAGATTTCTATGTACATCTCCATAGACAGGTAACAAAGATATAAACCTTCTCTTCCAGCTACTAAAATCTGTGCTGCACTCTGTCCGATCCCTACTGATGGCAAGGGAAACAGCAAGCTCTTTCCCAGCTTTGACGGTGCATGTGATGGAGGTGAGATTATGTCATAGATTTAGGAAGTCAAGATTCTTGTAGAATTCAGTGGATGTTAAGATGGATATAATGAGGAGACACCTGTTGTGGATGCACCACAGGCAGCTCCTTATATTTTGCACATCGCATCAGCTTTTATAGAAGAAAGTCTGTAGGAGACACAAAAGGAAACATCTTGGAGAAATAGAAGCTATATCATCATCTAAGTATCTGGCCTAGAGTTTAAGTGTCCTGCAGGAAAGATTAAATGACTCAGGGGCTGGGCATTTAGCTCAGTGGCTTAAGCACCTGCCTGGCAAGTGCAAGGTCATAGTTCGATCCCTAGTACAAAAAAAAAAATTAAATAACTCAGTATCAAGCAAAATTTCTTTTCAATAATTTTATTTTTGATTAGCCTCATTTGTCACTAAAATTTACAAGCTTCAACAAGTGTATTTTTCTTGGAAACAACCCTGATAAGTTGCAGTCATCTTTAAAACGCTAGTGACAGTTGTGCCTCATTATAAGCCTAATAGTAAAAAGCAAAACAAAACAAAGACAACTCTTACTTTTCAAGAAAACAAAAAACCCTTTTTTTTACAAAAAATTATTAAATAGTAACTATGTTTTATTTCAAAATAATTTTCATTTCAAACATATGCAACATTATAATTATAAAGTGTTTCCAGTCTGAATGATAGCTAACATGTTTTGTATGCTGGACACTGACACATTGTTTATAGTATTTTACATAAATTACAGTACCTATCTTATTTCTCACAGTCTAATGAAATAGTTCTTTGACCTTTCATGCCTTTTTTCATGTGCTTTGAAGTATAATTCATAACACATAAATCTCATTTTGTTGGTATACAGTTTTTTAAAAATCGTTGACAAAGTCATACAAACAGATCATCACGTTCTAGTCGTCAATCATATCACCCGACATGATTGGAGTCCATCCTCTCTCCTCACTTAGAGCTAATGGTAACTATCAATTTGTTTCACATCCTTATGCTTTTGTTTATTCCATAAGTCAATATAAATGTGATAATACAACATAGCTCTTATTTTGGCCTTTTTCATTTTGCATGATGCACTGGAGAGGTGTCAATGCTGTAATAAATGCCTGTGAATATATAAATGACATATTCCTTTCCAGTTCATTAGTATTTCAGTCTATAGATGAATCAGTTAGGCAATTCATAATTTCATAAATATTTAAATTGATTTTTATGTTTATAAATCTCAGTTATTATGAATAAAACCTCAGTAAGAATTTGTGTTGCATATTTTGTATGGATATATATTTTATATGGTATATCTCTATATAACCTGTTAGATATTGGCTAACAGGATCACTGGATTTAGCAGCAAATAATGTTTCACTTAGAATGAGGAATGCTTGGAAATAATAGGACGAAATTTCTCAAAGAAATTTGGAGAATTTAGATTTGTACAAAAACAATACAGCACCAGAATTCATGTTTTTAGCCACCATGTAAGTATACAAGATCTAGGTATAAAATAATACAGAATGATTGGGATAAATAATATGTTTTTTCTAGATTAATTACTCTTTCCATTTAATTATACAGCATATATATGGTTGTACAAAATAAAGCAACCAGTATTAGGATTTGCTATTTTGTGGCAGGTCCTACTTCTGAAGATATTTTGACTTTTTAAAATATTACTTTTAATACTTAAATTAAACTTTGTCTTTATTTTTGTAAAATGACTATTTTCTTCAGAGCACATTCATATAGAGACATATTTACACGTGCTCTGTGAAAAATACACTATTTGGCCATCCTGAGTCTGAGAAGCACTCCGTGACACACACATACAAAAAATATACAAAAATCATTGTATGTAAATATCATATTCAAAATTCCTTGTAGTGGAAAAGGAAATGAGTGTCTTTTATAAGTTTTCTATGTCCGTACTAGAATTGACATCAAGTATTTCTGCACATCCTTGTTTACTACTTCTATCCAAACTTATTTTAGAGTTACTTATCTTATAAAACTCAGTGTAATTCAACCCAGTAAACATCTGTTAATGTCTACTAATATGCTATTATTTTAAAAATATTGTTCTACTACCATCATCTTCATCTCTCTCTTGATAATTTTGGTTCAGTAAACATCTGCATAATAACCTTTATTTGCTTGTTACTGAGTCCTTCATTTCTGAAGATAGCATTTTAGTATCATAAAAATTGCCACCAAACCCTACAAAATTCTTATCTGTTTTCCGGATCACATTATCTCAGTCCAAAAAACTGTACACCAACTTGGCCTGCTTGCTTGCTCATAAAATGATAGCCTACATCTTCCAATTGCTAAAATTTCTCCTTTTCCATTGAGTTTTAACTTCAGAAATATTTTCAAAAAACAAAGATTAGCACTGTTATTGTTTAAATTTTTTTCAATACTTTTTTCTTCATTCATGTTTCACTACTATTTTTAGACCTTACCCTTTATTTCTGCAACAATTATGTTCATAGAAACTGTTGAAACATGAATCACTACCTATGTTGCATCCAATAAAATTGCTACCCTTTTCCTCACCTAAGAGGATTTATATTTTATTTAAAAATAATAGACCTAAAATTACTTCAAGTATTAAAACTAAATTAAATTTAAGAGTAAATTATGGGTAGGCTTTGCAAATGTGTCCTAACTGGAAATTCTTGTATCATAAAAATAAGTGGTTATTTGGTTTTTATGGAAATTTTTCCTCTTTTCCTCCCCAGTTTATAAATGATCCTTTGGTGTAATTACAGTTCTTCAGCTCATATATATATTTGTTTGTTTTGTTTTTTATTTGTTTGTTTTTTAACCAGGGATCAAACTCATTACCCTGCACTTGCCAGGCAGGATCTACACAGCTGAGGTATAGTCCCAGCTCTAGATTTCTTTTTCATCTGTATTTTTTTGCTGAATTCTATTATAATAACACAATAACAAATATGCTTATGGCTCAGAGATCAATAGTTTAGCAGTTACATTTGGATTTGGCTTCAACAGTTACTTCAGTGGAAGGTTCTGCTCACTGCAGAAATACTTTAATCCCTTTTCTGTAGCTAATGTACTAACAAGACAAAGCTTATTTCTTTTTCTTACAGTTCTTTTTTTATTTTAAAGAGGGTAAAGAAACAGAACAAAACAGAACAAAGAAATTAGAAGAAAACAATGTGACACATTTTAAAACAAGACAATAGAAGACCTACAATGGCTACGAAAATGTCTCTTGTTTGCTTCTAAATGGTTGTCTATATCTTCGCACACAATCAATTCATACAAAACAAAATAGTAAAAACTGATCAGAATGGAGCAATGAAGGCATTACAAGCCTTCAAAACCAGACAATAGGAAAATCAACAATGACTACCGCAATGTCTTCTGTTCTCTTCAAAATAGCTGTCCGTACCTTCATGGAAGGTATTGGAAATTAAACAACACAAACAGACCAAAACCACTCTGAACACAGAATAAAAGCATTACTGGATTTCACAGTATGATGATACAGAATCAGCAATAGATACCATAATATCTCTTTTTCTTCAAAGAGGCTGTTAATTTCATCACTCATAATATAATTGATTCTCTTAAACTGTTTAGGAGAAGTTCTAGGCATGCATAAACCTCTACATGTATACCTATCCTTTCTGTATTAGAGTGAAAAACAAAACAAAATGGTTTACTAGAAAAAAAAGAAGCAAAAGTGACAAATAAATAAATAACAATAGCAAAGAGCCCAAAACAGTGATGATAGAGGCCTTCAAAATAAGGTGGTAGCAACACAATTATAATCATTATATTGCATAATGATCTTCAAGAGTTCCTCAGAAAACCAGACTCAAAAGTGCAAAATTGTTCCAACCCTATGAATGTTAACTGTTTTGTTCCAAGAACTTAAAGAATTTGTAGCACAATCATCTTAGGTACCCTAAGTGTGTTTATAAATATTTAGATATTTTTTTTCTTTTTCCTCCTTTTCTCTGAGATTTTTTTTCCCTTTGAGCAGATTTTTACCCTTTCACTATATTTACTGAGGATTTAATATCTTATGTACTCTTTCTATTTCTTACACTAGGGAGACAATACAATATTTACACATGTGAGTTTATTTCACTTAGGAGCATGGTCTCAAGTTTCATCCACTTACTTACAAATATCTCAATGTGATCGTTCTTTATAGCTGAGTAGTAGTCCATGTATAAAAGTACCACATCTTTTTTAATCCATTCCTTCATTCCTTGGCATTTTGTTCATCTTGTTCAACACTTTCACTGTTTACTTATCATCTAGGGATCTAAGCAGTACACCTAATTGATGGTGGTGACCAAAGTTTTGAGAAGATGAAACAAGCCTTTCATTTGCTTGCCATTGGTGTTGTCTTGAACTTTATTTATTTTTTAATCTACATTCAAAACCTCTGGTTTGTGAATATCATATGCTTGAATTGAACATAGGTTTCAGCCTATCACTCTTAACAAATTACAGATCAATAAATTAATTAGGATGAAATAAAAATGACTGTATATTAAGTGTGGTATTATTAAGTGGCTTGCTGGCTAGCTTGTAAAACTACAGAAACTTGAACTATTCAAAAATCTGTCAGATTAATGGGAAAAATAGTAAACTCCACAAAAATAATTTCAGGCATTAATACCCAGCTTTTAATAATAGAAGGTACCACCAGGCAGAACAGGAAGATTTAAACAACACAAGAATGCAGACAGGAAATAGGAGCATACACAGAATATTTGATTAACAGCAGCAACACACCCATTTTTTTGAAAACATGTATTAAATATAGGCCATGGTTTCATTTAGACATTTAATTTCAGGAAATTTAAATGGTATTTTATAAAATGTCTTCCCTGACCAAAGCATGGAGAAAGTAACAATCAGAGAGAACCCAAAATTGGAAAATTTATAAATTTATAAAAGTTAAACAATACATTCTTGATCAACCAGTGAATCAATGGAGAAATCCAAAAGAAAATTAGGAAGTGCTTATGAGAAGGAAAACAAAAATAATTCTACAACTCTCAGAGTGTGCCTAAAGCGGCACTCAGATAGAAATCGTTGCTGTAAATGTTTAGCGTTTAAAACTCTAACGCCATAATTGCAATATTGGGAGACATTCCTGAAACAATCTCTTCATTTGCAGTTACGTTTGGTAGAAGAAATGAAAATTGCTTGTGTTTCTTTTACTTTCTGGAGACATTATCATTATAATGCAATAACAGTTGTGTTTCTGCCTAGACAACCTGGAGACCTTGCTTGTATTTTACTGTATTTGTAATGCAGTGTTTAATAGAAATAACTTGTTTATTGACTCTTCTGTGGTTCTTACTAAGATGTTTTTTCATTTGACTTGTCTTGCTTACTACTGTTGTCTTAAAAGATGTATTTTATCTAACTAAACATTTTTATTTCTGTTTACATGGAGCTTGTATTATTATTGAAATTAAATTTTAACACATATACTTTCCAGAAATTTTCATCTTGTCTGCTCTGTTCTTTTGTTGACTTAATCCATTTTCTAGTAATAACACAAATGTCCCTAATTTCACCTTATCATGATTCTGCTAACCATGATTTTTTGCTGTGACTCCTAAATATTTGATTAGGTCATATTTATGAGGAAGAGTGAGTCATAACCATTTTTGGTAATGATTTGGTTAATTGTAACAACAAATTGTGGTCTAAAAAGTGCATTATGAACTGTCTTGTTACCTTTTTCACTGGTCAATGTTGTAAATGATTTCCTTGAATGTGAATTTAACTCGTCCTTACAGGCATCTGAGTCTTGAGTTCTCCTTTAGCAATGTTTTTTAGTTGCTATGTCAATTTATTTGGCCCATATGTTTTTGCTCAAGATTAACGTATTTCTTCAGTTATATTTGGCAAGTTGTGTTTGCAAGGGAAATATGCTTTATCAAATTTTTCAAAATTATTATAATAGTTTCATAACATTGTAAAACAAGTTTTATTGTGCACCTGTTAAATATATAATGTGATGTCTCATGAAACCCAGATAATAAAATGTTTACTAATGTGAACAAATATCTTTATATTCTTTATAAATTTTAATTTTATGAGTACATATCTGCAGTAGATGAAGCTTACTTTAATCTTAGGGAAAGGCACATGTAACACATTTTGAGGCTGTTTCTGTTTTTGCTTTTGCTTTTGTTTTGCAACGACGTCTCCTGTATAGAGAAGGCTGACCGTCAGCTCCCTTTTGCAGCCCACGCTAGCCTCGAACTCACAGTGATCTTGCCATTGAGGCTGTTTTATAACTCTTCCTCTCTCCACTCACCTTCCTCCTTCCATTATTATCTTACTGATTTTTCCTTTTTCACACACCATAAGATGTCATAGCCCAAGCACAGGTCTCTCCTGCTGGCCTTCCTTAGCTGCTGGTCTGAAGCTCTTCTTCAGTATTAACGGCTCTGAGTGTTTTTGTGTCTTTCTTTGGAAAGCAACTGCTCTGCTCAAACAACTCAGTATAAGAAAATCCCCCAATAGAGGCATAGTACGGGACTGTTGGAGCCCACTGTGCCCAAGCAATAAATCACAAGCAGATTTACAGAAGCACAAAAAGTGAGTCAGCACAAGGAGAGGTGAACAGGAGGGTGCCCTCCTATACCAAAACCTGGGAGATGGCTGGGCAGCGCTACTTATGCAGTGCCTGTTTTGGTGAGCATGAGGGGTGAAACCAGGGAATCTTCTGGAGGTCTTGCTGTGAAATTTAGGTGTACAAATAAGGGTCCCACAGTCCCCCTGTACACCCCACACTTCTGACTGTAGCCACTCCAGGTTGCTCAGTTTTCAAAAATGCCACAATGTCATCTGAAAAAGCAGGAGGGGATCCACACTGCCTGACTGTACTCATGTCTGAGCTGAAAGTGGGGCTTTGACAGACAGGGAAGACACTGAAGTCAACTGTCCCAATTCGTTGGGATGCGAGAGGAAGCAAAGGGAAGCTGAGAGAGGGATAGACAAATGCTGCAGAAGCCACATCATGCTCCCGCTGGAAGGGAGGAAAGGAGAGAGAAAGGTGCTTCTCTGCTGTCTCACATCAAGGTTTACTGTAGAAGAGTTTTTCTATTCCTTATTGTACATATCTATTAGATATATATAAACTTGTCTTTATTATTGAGCCCAACATTGCTTATAACTATTCTAGAAATATCCAAACATTGGAGATTTATGGTAGTTCTACAAATAGTGGTTAACCTACAGCATGCATTCTGCAGTGGGCTATTTGCATCATGGAAAGCTTTACAAGGTATGCCATCACCGGTCTAGGCTATTTGTTTCTAACATAATTTCATAACCGACAAAGAACTTGGTTTGATAAGAATTAAAATCTCCTTTTAGCTTTATAGTTTTAGCATGTAGTCAATGTTCATAAATATTCTGTGTTGTTTGAAAGAATGCATTCTTCATACAGATCATTCCATATTTAAGCACTACCTCGGAACATATTAATTTTATTACTCAAATCTGCTATATCCCTGTAAATATTTTTCTACAGGATACATTAACATCCAAGAAATTGGTGTTCAGTCTCTTTAAAATTTCATTTCAATTTACTGATTTCTGGGTCAGTTCTACAGATCTATTTCCTAGTTTCTGAATTCTTTGTATTTGTCTTGTAGTCTCTTAACATTATTTTATTTTATTACATTTTTTCAATTTTAGGTTCATTTTAGCCACATTTATTCATTTCATGTTGCTTATGTTTTTAAAATCTGTATAGCATAGTTAGCTGTAATGCTTTTAATTGTAGAATCTTGCATTTTTTATTGTGTCTGTGTTGCTTTGTGAGACTTCGTACAATGTTTATTTCACGTTTTGTTTTTTTTGATTATTAAATGCAAATTTTTATTAGAGTTTTATTTGTTTGGGTTATGCTTGGCTCAGATTAAAACCACAGTTGCTCACAATATTTTTTTATTTTTTTACTTGTCTTTGTAGCATCTCTTAGTAACACAGGATTATTTTTTATTCCAATGAATTTTTTTAATAATAAGGATAATATGAACATCTGATTGCAAGTTTGCTGTTGAGCTGGTTTCTTCTGATTTCTCAGGAGAGAGGTTTATTCCCCTACCTGTCTTTCTAGAATTTCTTCCCTGCACAATTAGGAGGCTTCTGCTCTTATTCTTTCTGCAGAATCTTGCCATCAAATAAAAAAAGGAAAAAAAAACTGTTTTCCTGAATTTAAAGCAACTCACAGGAGTGAAAGCATTTATTCTTTGAGATGCTTTATTTTTAAACTTTTTAGGGGATATATATAAGTTCTTATGATTCTTATGGCTGATTTACCATTTTAACAATAATGAGGTGGTTCATTGGTTCTTAGAGTGATGATTGTGTATGCATGTATAGTCAGTCTCATTATAAATTAATTGATGTTAACATATTGCAGTGTTTAAATGCTTTACTGCCATTTTCATTATTGATGTCAACTTGTTCCACATTTGGCTACTACTCATTTATTTTTATTTCATATATGTTTTTAAGATGAGGTCTCATTTGTTACCCTTGCTGGTCTTGAACTTGTAAGTTCGAATGATCTTCTCAACTCAGGTTCCTGAGTAGCTGAGACTGCAATTAAATACTTTGGAATTAACCTAAACAGAGAAGTAAAGACCTCTACAATGAAAACTATAACACTATGAAAAGGAGATTAAAGAGGACATCAGAAAATGGAAGTAATAGCCAGAATCAAAAGCAAAAAGACCATACTTAAGTTGACAGAGATTTAATGCAACCCCAAATAAAATACCAATAGCATTTCACAAAGAACTAGACAAAACAATCCTAAAATTCATATAGAACCAGAAGAAACCTAAAACAGCAAAACAATCCTGGACAACAAGAGCTAAGCAGAAGGTATCACATTTCTGGACTTCAAGTTATATTATAAGTTACAGTGATCGAAA
This sequence comes from Hydrochoerus hydrochaeris, assembly GCA_004027455.1. Taxonomy (NCBI): domain Eukaryota; kingdom Metazoa; phylum Chordata; class Mammalia; order Rodentia; family Hydrochaeridae; genus Hydrochoerus; species Hydrochoerus hydrochaeris. Next base: position 180,120 of record PVLA01001563.1, on the reverse strand, counting down.
AGTATGATACTGTCACCAAAACAGAAATACATATTGATGGAACAGAGTAGAGGATTCAGAGACAACCCTAGAAATATTAGGTCACTTGATCTTTGAAATAGGGGCTAAAACTTTATGTTTGAAGAAAGATGGATTTTTTAAGCAAGTGGTGCTGGGAAAAATTGGCTATCCATATGCAGAAGATAGAAGCTAGACCTAAATCTCTCAGCATGTACTACATTACAGTCTAAATACATCGAACAGAAAAATATTACAACAGAAACACTTAACCACCTGGAAGACAAAATAGCTAAAATTCTTGAAGACAGGCAAAAAAAAAAAAAAAAAGGACTTTCTGTAAAGCACTCTAATTTCCCATGAAATAATATCATGAATCAATACATGGGATTGTTTCAGATTATAAAGCAAAGAAAATAACCAATAGAGTGAAAAGAAAACCTACAGAGAGGGAGAAAAATGCTAGCTATACTTTGAACAAATGATTACTATCTAGAAAATGTACAGACTCAAAATATTAGCCTTCCTGAATTAAAAGATCCAATCAAACCATGAATAACTGAATGAATAAATACTTCTTAAAAGAAGTACAAATGACCAATAAATATGTGAAATATCTCACCTAGTTCTATTAATATTTGCATTATGCATGTACTTTTGTGACTTCTTTTAATGGCCACTTTGTAGTGGGCCAAATATATTGATAAAGACTGGTTTATAGGCAGTTAGAACAGTGCAGGGTAACCTATATGGTGCTTAGTTTTATGTACTAATAAGAGAAATATAAAGTAATCAAGATTGGAAATATTTGGTGAAAGAGCTAATGAGTATTAATTAAATCAAATTTGAGAACAGACTCTAAGTTCAATGTAAAGGCAGGGACACACCGAGGACACTTTGTATTTTGTAGGGTCAGGGCAAAATTAAAGAAAGAGGGATGATTTATATAGATCTAATTAATGATAAATTAGATGCATGGTATTCCATCTCAATTAGCAGGTTACCTGTGAAAAGTCTAGTGTTTTATTGGTTCATGTTTATGGCATATATTTACATTTTCTTGTAGGCAATTGGTACATCTACACGGTATATTTTAATGCCCCTTTCAATCTCCTTTTCCTTTGCTCCCTAACCCATCCATCTATCTCTTGATCTCCTCCCCCCTCTTTTTTTGTACATGTTTGGAATATATAATGTTTATATCCTCTTTGTGGAAGGTACATGTACATAACGACACTATAGTTATTTTTTCATTCTCTTTCCCTCCCGTTCTTTCCCGAATTCATATCACTTCTATGATTGTTCATACATTAAAAAATGAAAGAGCGAGACAACTTTTTACTGGCAGGATCAGAGTAGTCTTAACATGAGACACAAGGTTTTGTTCAGCCAAGGATGTCACAAGAAAATATGGAGCACTGATACTGGAAAACAAAAATGAAATGCATTTTTCAGGAATGAATTAATGAGTGTGAAGACTTTATGTAAGAAATTAATGAGAGACGAAATTGGAAAGATAGTTTAAATCTTAACAATGGCAGATACATTGTGCTGGATAATAGTCAAGATTTGTCCATAAAGAAACAATAATTCATAGAATAATATGTTAGCAGTCTGATAAAAAATATAATATCGGCCAATAGGAATGACCCTTATCAACAGAGGTGTCAAGTGGATACATAGCAAGAGCGAGGCCACGCCTACTGACCGAACTGTGTGCGCTTTGTGGCAGGGAGAGTGAGCTGGCAATCTGAACCTCGTACCTTTTAGCTCCACCATTCCAGGACCCATCTGGGTATCGGCTGAATCAAGTATAGTCAACAGCTTTTAAACTGAAGTGACGCAGACTCCAGATAATTTGGGGAAAAAAATTAGAGGGATCTTTGACCCAGATATGCAGCAATAATATTGGTTTATTCTGCTTCTCATCGTTATTTTTTACATGCTCACTGCAAGGAGAATAAGCTCTTCTACGACATCTGCTTTTCCTAAATCTTGTATCTCTACAGGCTCTGGATTCATAAGGTAAGCATTTGCTGGCTGTCCTGTGCTTCTGTGCACCATTACCTGAGATTCTTCAGGACATTCAGTGCTCAATCTCAGCTGCATTTTCTGCTCTAGAAATTTGAGCAAGGAATGGCTTCCAGTAATCTTTTTCTTTAGAGACATGAGTTTTATTCTAAATTTGTAATAGTGCCCTCAATCTGGGACCTACATGTTTCTCTGTTTCAGGATCAAATAATCAGCATTTCAAATCTAGTGTCAAGCTATTCTATAAAGACCCTGATGCATATACGGGTAATGTTTTATCAGAGCTCAACCTTTACTGTATGCAAGGTATTTTCACTAGCAAAAAAATTAAAAGAGAAGAATTTTGAGGGCTAAATTAATTAGGATTTTTGAAAACATCATGCTACTGTGCCTTTAGGCCAGTAAAAATCTTTTTTTCACTCAAAAACAATTTAATATTTTGATTTGATCCTTGATACTATAGTATCATTTTATCTGATTGGGATTATAACCTAGTCTTATAGATTATATTTTCATAATTTTTATTTATTTATTTTTAATTTTAAGATAACAATATGTAATTTATTAACTAGTGTTGATATTTTACCGTTATTTTTTGAAATTCTGTATTACTTCTACCCTTTTTTCTGTTATCCTTTTTTTAAAAAAGTAAAAATTTTAACATTCTCTGGTATTGAAAGATTTGTACAGATTGGCTTTGACGTCATATTTTATAACTTGTCCTGACCTGAAATAACCTAATTTTGCCTGAAACTGAGATATTTTTTTTGTAGTATGCCATGTACAATTTAAAGGTATATTTGGGCCCTTGCATTTTTTTCTGTCTATGGTTCTGTGTCTGTGTCTGTCTGTCTGTCTGTCTTTTCTCCTTTTCTCTCTGTCCTTTACCCTCTTTCTCCTCTCTCCTTTTTGGATGTCAAGAGGGGGATAGCTTTCCTCCACAACATACTCCAGCTATGGTGTTCTGCTGCATTATCAATGATTTATTATAAATTATTGTCTAAAATATTTTTCACTGTTATTAAAAGCTGACAAACACAATTAGAAAACACAAAAATAAAGACTGCTTTTATTAAAATAAAAAAACTAACTGTAACAAAAATAGTTTGTTCTTTTCCTTTCTTGGTCTCTCAAATATACCAGCTATTTTCTTGGCAAGGGGTGTTTGGGTTTTTGTTGTTTTGTTTTGTTTTGTTTTGTTTTGTTTAGGGGTGGCACTGGGGAAAAAAAAAAAAAAAACAGGACCTCATGTTTGCCAGGCAGGCACTGTGCTTCTGAATTATACCCCTCATCATTCCAGCTATTTTTACAGACATCTTCAATAAAGTAAATTTTTATGGAACCAATATTTTTCCATCTCCATCTAACTGTCTCAATGTATGGAAAATACTCTCTGATTCCAAGTCTTTAGAAGATGTTCCAACACAGTTAAAGAATTTTTTTTCTACAGAAAATATCAGTTAAGTTTATATTATATGGATGTATTATCTTGTATTTGTACAGGTCCTAGTTCTGAAATGTGTCTCATAGAAGTATCATCAAAGCTGTAGTCCTGGAAGTTACAGAAAAGAATCTTTCTAGAGTTTACCTGCATGTCTCAGTTTGCGATCTCTTTCTCCATTTTCAAAGAACATCATTTCAACATCCGTATCCCTCAAAATATCCCTTCTGATTTTGCCCTTACTGTTCTCCCCCTTTAATGACTTTCTAATTACATTGAGAGTATTTGGATAGTACAGGACCTCTTCCCTATCTCAGGAAACTTAATTTGATAATATTTGCAAAAATCTCTTCCACCATGCAAGGTCACAGAGTCACAGGTTCTGAAGACTAGAACACATACATCTGTAGTGGGTTATTATTCTCCCTACAATAGTATGTTCCTTGTTTTCCATGTAAGGACAAACAATAGTTTTACCAAATGATTTCCCTCTTCAAAAACCACAAAACATGGTTTGAGTTATCATCATGAGTTTTCTGTTCATTGTCCTGGCAAACATGAGGGCCTGTGTGTTTTTTTTTTTTTTTTCAAATGCTACCCCTCAAAAATAAAAAAAATAAAAAATTCAAGATTAAGCCTTTTGGAGACTGTTCTATCTGGAATATTACCAAGGACCATGGCTTAGAAAAAAAATGTGTCTGGTGATTTTATATTGGAAAATAAGGTCTCAGAAGTGATATAAATTACTCCTATTCACAAGTTGTTGTCTATGACCAGTCATATGTTGTTACACTACCAAAAGAGCTTCTGGAATGGTAACCTGAACAGATGTCTAGAAGAGTATACGTAAAATTCATGTTATACATAGCATTGATCACCTCAATAAGTACTTCATTAGAGGTATGGTTCATCTTTCATGCCATGACTAATCTTTAATAAATTATTTCTTATGATTTATCAAATTTTTCCAAAATATTGAAAACTGGCAAAGGTTGGTGTTTTGGGAAATCTATATAAGAGATTTCTTGGTATATTTTTGCATCATACATTATGACATCTCTTTGACAATGAAAACATAAATTGGGTTACACTACTAGCTTAGAGAAATGACATTTTCTTTTTCTTTTTTAGTTCTTTTTTTGCACCAGGAATTGAACTTACAGTCTTGCAATTTCCAGTCAGGCACTATGCAGCTGAGGTATAACGTTGGCAGGAATGGCATTTTCAGAAGACGACAGCTCTAAGGGCAGTGACATTTGTAGAAATTTAAGAGCAAAGATATTTAATCTTATGTACACTTAAACATAATTTCTACTAGTCAAGTACCTGTGATTTATTCACTTCATAGGTACTAAAGTACTTTGGCACATTCTTTATTTTAATGTTTAATTTTAGAGAATGATTTCTTGCAGCTCACCGTTTATAGAGGTTTCAGTCTATAGTCACCTGGCTCCAAGGCAGAATGGCATAGAGAAGAAACAGTTCATGGCATGGCAGGCAGAAGACAGCAAAACAGTGAAGCAGCTGTGAGCCTCCCTTTCCCTTTTATCTCATTCAGAGGACAAGCCATATGGGTGGTGCCATGTATGCCCAAGGTAGGCCATTCCATTAACCACACCCAGAAGTATGTGAAATCAACACATGGACTAACTTAGTTATCATCTTTTAATCCATATTCATATACCCCTGATCCACACTCAAATCTCCTGGATCCAGTCACCTCTGAAAAACTCCACCTATGAGCACAGGAGACTGTGGGAGGACATCTAAACATAGGCCATAACAACTTCCTTAACATTTATCTAAAGTGTAAATAAGTACTAATGCCTATTTCAATGAATATTCGAAGAACAGAGAAGAAATACTTCTTATGAAATTAACCTAATGTGGTTCAAAAAGTTGAACACAGAAAAGGAAAAACACACATTGACCTCTCTCAAAAAGACATATTTAAAATCATGAAAAAATAAAATATTACAGCCTGAGTCTATCATTTATGTAGTATATAGTAATAGTCATTCTGAAGTTACTGACATTTGTATTCATTTACTTTTTCTGACACAGTGAAATTTTACACTCCAAAAAATATAATATGAAGTAAACAAGCAATAATATATTCTAAATAACATTTCATAAAAAGAAAAATCATCTGTCTTTAGGGAAATTTGTACTTAAAACCAAGATAGAACTAGTCATCATAAATTGATTCAATTAAATATATTTGTCAAATATTTTGGCCCTTTCAGCACAGTCACATCACTCTTGCATGTTTATCCTAAAGTAATAAACACTAATAGCAGCAAATATTTGATGAAATGCTATTTGGTTATAGAAATATATCACAAATTGACCCAAAATATAGGAAACTAATAATTTTCTCAGTAACAATTATTTGGCAGGAATATCAAGGAACTTTGCCCTTTGATAATGAAAAAATCAGGTCAAAGAAAAGTTACCAAAAATGGAACGTCTGGTTAATAAAGGATCAAAGTAGAACCTACTAGACATCTCATAGTAGAATGGAAGAAAGCAAAGGAGATTCACCTACATCTTAGTATGTGTATAAAACCACAGTGGAGTAACTGGTAACATATATTTATTGAACATAATTCCTATACTCTCTATGCATTTCATCGTATAAGAGAAATGAATTTATTTTATATAATTATGGCACTTGTATTTGTTGAAATGATAAAGCTAATGCATTCTGTACAACTGATAACATTGTTTGGGATTATTTATGCCACTTAATATGATTATATAATTTTAGAAAATATTTATGAAAAGCAGTGGTCAGATGGTCTAGTATTGAGTAAGTCCTAAGGGGTAACTGAGGTGAGGTAGTTATAAGGAGATCTTTTTGGTATGCGCATCTCCCAAAGCAAGCGGGTAACATATGATCCTGTGAAGATGCCAAAAGCAGCAGTGCTTAAATTTGAGACATTAGTTTAAACTAGTCTATGAATTTGTTTTATTCTCCTCCACCATAGACAGATCTATCCCCACTGGGAAATAAAGAATATGGAAGGATTTTATGAAGCATTTATCCCAATTTCCTCCTTTTTCCCACTAGGAGGGTATTTTTCTTCGTGTGAAGGACCTAGTCTCTCTGTACTCTGCCTTTCTCAGAATAAGAGGAGGGCAGGTATGCATGGCTCAGACTTTCTGAATTCTTTCTTTCAGATGAACTAATTTTCAAGCATTGGAGTTTTGTTCTGCTTGTCTTCATAGGAAATTGGCTGAGACAAAACAATATTTTGTTTCTATTTCCCTAAATAAAACATTTACATATCAAAAAGAAACATGCTGATGTAATATTTCCAGGAATGTTTTCAAGAATTTACCTGCTCATGTCTATTAAATCTTTTCTGCCTTCACAGAGAGTTTCTATGTTTTCTGTTGGTTTTTGTTTTCTATATTTTATCAACACACAATTCTGGGAAGAAAAGCAACAAAGACTAGAAAAGAATAGAGCCCTCTTATCTGACCTTCTTGGAAAATAGTGATGGCAATCCACGCAAAGACAGGCTGATGGGAGCTGACATTTTTGATCTCTAGCTTACAAGGCTGAATATTTTCTGTCTACTTTTGGGGGAAGTAGGTAGCTTCAATCTTTAACATGAAAAAATATGTTTATCTTTCTTAAATTTTTCATTGAATCACAGATGATTGTAGCCATTTTCTTCCTGTTTTCTTTATCATTTTCCAAATGTACTTTTTCAACTCATAAGAAAAAAGTTCTGTTCTCTGTTGCTCATTTGTAATACAGACCAACAGGTTTTCATTTGTAGACTCTTACATTGACCTCCTTCCTCTATAATCTACCTCCTAACTGAGACTGTCTCAGAATTATATTCAAATAATTTATTTCTATGGCAAAAATTAAAAAAAAAATTATAGATGTATAGTTAAAACACTAAGACCTATTCAGTAGAAATAAAATAGTTCATAGGGAAAAGTGCAATCTAATACAGAGTCTTTCAGTATTGGTACTTCTAACATCCGGGCAATTTGTTGTGGGAGGTGACCCTGTGCAGTATACTAAGTTTAGCAGCACCCTCTGTCTTCTACTCATTATGTTGTCCCAGTTTTAACAGTGAAAAATACCTGTAGACCTTGCTAAACATCTCCAAGGAAGGCAGGGGAAAAAATCACCTTTGGTTGAGAATCAGTGACTCAGTTGCTGTAATGTCCTCTCCACCCTACCAAGTAATCTGCACTCTCAAAAATGTATTATTTTGACCTCATTTGTACACAAAAACACTCCCAGAATTCTACCATTGCAACAAAGTATTAAATTGATATGTAACTAGCAGATCTTAGAACATATGGGAAGGAGGTAAAACTGTAATTGAGTGCTTACATATGTATGAAAAAATTAATTAAGCCTGCAGTAGTGTGTCATTAAGATCTCTCTGACATGTTAAGTCATTGAGACCATACCTAAGGAAGGTGAAGGTAAGATGTCTTTGCTAACACTTTGGCGTATAATGCTATATTTGGGGACTTGCTCTGTTCTTTCCTCTGTTTGAGATTGTTTTGCTAGAGCTCATTAAACACTATGACTGGCTCCAAAAATTTATTTGGAATTTTTTTTATGATCAACTCACTCTATTTTCCTTATAATATCATGTGCTTGACACCATATTATATTATTTCTGCCCTAATTTCCCTATCAGCATTTTTAAAATAAGTTTGTCACAACAATTTGTGAGGCTAAAGATTCAGAGGTAGATTGGAGATGAATGAAGAAAACTATGTGTGGAATTATGTAGCCATTGTACTACCTCACAAAATCTGCAGCCGCCTTAAGAAGATAATACCAAAGCAATTCATGCATAGAAGCTTGAAGAGCATTTGACACCAGGCAAACATGTTAGACACACTTAGTAAGCAAGTCAAGCACCAGCATCTGAGAGCCAGTGGTTTAATTCCCCTGTAAAGCCTTAAGATTTTAAAAGTGCTGGGCCTGACATCATACTGATGTATTCCTTTGTGGAATTTTTTAAAAATTTAATTTAATTTATTTCTTTTCCTTTGAGGACTATTAACAGTGATAGAAAGCACAATCTCCTTGTCATTTATAAATATCATAAATGTAAATATTACTCACAGATGACTATCAGACAATCCTAACATTTACATATATGTAAGTTTTACTATTTTAAATATCCTAGAAAGTAATTTTTATCGTTTCTCAAATACAGAGGACAAGATGAGTGAAGGTGATGTTAACTAGATTGCACAACAGTTAAATGTGAGGGTAAGATTGAAATTTAGGCAAATTAACTCCTGAATCATTGTTCTACAGTACAGGCTAAAGCATGTCCTAATCCTCTATGATCTTAAAATTGTAGCACCATGGAGACATTTTTTGATGTATAGAGTATTCATGGAATCTTTAACCAAAATTCACTAAAGTTCTTATGAAGTAGTTTGAATGGCAAAATTTACTGCAAAAGAGAGGTGAGAGAAGGGTCATGTTTACAAGTACATGTAAAGAAAGTTTTTTAGAGGTTTTTTTTTTAACTCATTGCAATTGGTTTAAAAAAGATGGATATGTACTTTAAAAAGGTAGAAATAATTTACAAAATATTCTCATGTGTTCTATAATTAGCGTAGTACTCAAACTTGTTTACCGTCACCAAATTTATTTTATTACACACTCATGATACTTTAAAGAGAAAAATGAAGTGTAGGTCTATGATTTTAAAAAGGTTGTATCAACTTTGAAATTCTACCACACATTACAATTATAATAATGCACATTTTATTTAGTACATGATTTACTTGCTTTTATTTTTCTAAAACTGCCTTCCTGCCCAGACAAGACACAAGCATCCACAAGACACATGTCATTACATACATACATACATACATACCTCACCTCCACATATAAGCACAAACACATCTACATGACTGCATCACATTCACACACTGTCTATAACCCCTCCTGGCTCTCTTTCCCCTCTTTTAGATCTCTTAGAATATGTGGAACACATTCATAAGTCTTATTCAATCCTCTAAAGTGTATTTGTTTGTCCATTTGAGTCTCGTTCTTTCTTGTTTATTCCTATGAAGTCTATGTCAGTAAGTATTGGAAGTAGGTGTCTGATTTGTGGGGTCTATTAGCAATATTCTAAATGTTCATAATTGGCAAAATAAATATGGAAGGACCAATATTGGAAAAACATCTGAAATTCCACAGTGTCAATTTGTCTCCTCATTGTGCCCCTCAAGAACCCTTCTCAGAAAAAAAGAAAAAAATCCTGTTGAGGTCAAGTGAAAAGCCACAGCTCCCAAGGCCACCATCACTATCACTTCCACCACCACCACCAAGAATGTGCGGGGTACACCCACTGGCCCTTGCAGGCTGAAACTTCAGTGTCTGATGAGAAGGTCTTTCTGTGGAGGTTGCTTGATTAAATTTAAGGTACTGTGTCAGGACCAGGACAAGAATGGGATGAGGGAGGGATAGAACGCACAAGCAAGGGTAAGCTAATTATTATTAGTATTATTATTATTACTACCATATATTTAATTATAAATCTCCTACCCATTTTCACTTCTGTTGTAGTTTTGATAGTAATCAAAATAAGATGCATTGTAAAAATATTAGCTTTTATTAAAAAATATATTTTATAGCCATAGACTCGCTCAAAGAAGATTTAGAAAATGCAGCTAGGGGTGAATTGATGCTTTTTTTAACTTGAGTTTTTGTTTTTTAAAAACCCTCTTTTCACTTGCCTACTCTTTCCTCAATAGGAATATGCATAATTACTTTCTGTAACCAGACTGCTTAAGCAGGCCGCTGCCTGCCTGTTTCCTCTATTTTGTTCCTAGGAACCTGGGCACAGATTGGTTTTCCTCTGGTGGTCAAAATCTCCAAACTGTCAATATTTACCCCCTCTCACATTCCTTGGCCTGCTCACAGCTGGAGAGATAGGCTCCACCCCGCCAACTATACCCTATTTGCAGCATACATTGACTGAGTTCCATACACCAAAATTTTTCTTGTACCTCATGATTAGATGTGCAGAAGTAGTTAAAGTCAGAAAAATCTAAAATAATGCTTTTAGTAGTTAATCAAAGTAATATTGCTCTTTTATAATTTTAGGAGGCTTTCGCAAATGCATTTGAATGAGAAATTGCATCACGCTAGTCAAATATTTCATGTTTTTGTAAAACTGTCTTAAACATTAAGGAATTATACCTGGTAATTTAAACACTGGAAAATAAATAAAATTTCTCAGGATTCTGGAGTAGACTGTGTTAGAAATCAGAGATCTAAAACTACGAAAATTAAAGTTTGAGTCTTAAAAAAGAGCTAGACTCTAGGAAATAAAAAGAGTAATTCATTCTACCTTTGTAAGAATGTCAAAAACTTATGCTGGAGATTCAGGACAATCAAGATTAGTCAAATATGGTATTGAAGAATGATTTCATAATAATTTTATTAGTTAGATTTCTAGAGGAGCTAAAGGGAAACCTTAAAATTCCTCTCAGGATTTATCTCACAATGGATTCTTAAAGAGTTGGCTTCATGCTGTCATAGACTAATCTTCACCATATGTCTCCTCCTTGAACTTTGGGAAGATAACCAAGCATGTCCCCTCAATTGCATCTAACAACTTAAACGGAATCTGGACTACCTGAAGAGCCATTGTCAAGCAGTAAGTACTACACCCCCGACCCCAATATTTTACTCCTCTCTAAAGATGCTATCTTTCAGTATTTCCACAGAAATATTGATTGCTCTTGATGACAATGGTAAACTCATGGCTGGCTCAGGGTCACCTTGCCTTCGCTGATTGCTTCATTATTCTTTAAACTCAAGTATGGCTTTATCATTTTTTAGTACATATCTTTTCTCGAAAATGGTGCCAACTAATTAAAGACAGAACCACACTTTAAAAATCAGAACAAACCAACATCAAACTCTAATTCTGTAGATATGATTAGAGCAAGTGGAAGAATGATAATGTTCTAGAAAAATTTTACCTGATATTCTTTTCTCAGTTTCTTACTAGCAACTCTTCCCACAATATTGAAAGCACGTGGAGTTATATCTCAGGTTGATGTATGTATTTAATGTAGCACATAGATGGATTATTTGATTATTTCAGAAATTATGAATATGTTGCTGTGAGATGGCTTCTTTTGATGTTGTGTTGTTTTGTTTTGGCTATACACTTACTAGCTCTAGAGGGTCTGTTTCTAATGTTGCACACTTCCAGTATTCTGCATGCTAGTGAGTAGGTTCAAATTTCCTTCATGGCACCGGCTGAGGATTTTCACGGTATCATTTCAAACTTCTCCATGGTAGCTATCTAACAGACCAAGGAGGAGCCTATAATACCTTTTTTGACCTTGAATCAGAAGTCACACGTCATTTCATCATCTACTGTAGATGACAAAAGGCTAATTCAATGCATTCCATGTAGAATGGACCTGAAAATATTAATGAATAAGAACTAGAAGGATAATTACAGGCAATTTAAGGACTGACCTCTTCAAGTTTAAGATTAGAGGAAAAATACTTCTGTTAACATTCAAAGAACTCTATGACAATGTTCACATTTTGTATCATTTTCTCTTTTAGAAAAAGAAATGTTTTTTGTTTTTTCACATTCCTGGTCTACACTTTCTCTCCTCCAAGGTTTTTTCCTATACTCTAATGGTTTGAAGGTGTTCATCTCCTCCCAAATTTCTGATGAAACTTCGTCCCCAGTGCAACAGTACCAGGATGTGTGTGGCTGTTGGGAGGCAAATAAGCAGGAGAGCAGAGCCCTGATAAATGGGTGCTTATTCCTTTTAAGGGTTTGATGGAGAAAATTTATCTCTTCTGCCATGCAACCTTCTGCCTTGTGAGATCATAGTGGTCCTCCTGCCCAGAAAAAACAGGATGCCAAGTGCCTCTTGAAAACTGGCAACACCCCCCAAAAAAAACAACCCTTGGCATTAGACTTTTCAAGTTTCAGAATTGTGAGATATAAATTTCTGCTCTTAATAATTACCTGGACTGTAGTATTTTGTTATAATAATACATAAATGGATTGAGATATATCCATTATTCTATAGTTAGAATTTCCTATATAAAACTTTATATATGCTTATACATTTTTTCTCCATCTTTGATGACCCAGATCAAATTCTTCTTTCTCCATTTATACCTATTTATTTTTTTTTAATTTTTGTACTTCTGTATGAATATTTGTGATTAGGCATTTCACATTTAAGTTTAGCAACTTTTATTATGAATCAATTTTTATTTCACCTTTTTGATAACCACAGTGTCTAAGATCACTCTATTGATTATCATTGACTCAACAAATGCTTGTTGAAAAAGCTGATTTAGTGCAACAAAGCAGGTCAAACAGGAGAAAGAAGGTAATAATTAGTTCATTACAATTTTACTTTAAAGAAATCAAGATATCTTAATTTATGGTGGGTGCTGCAAAATTAAAGCTAAAATAAAAATTTAACACATTTAATATTGGGTTAATTATCTTATAAAAGATATTGTATACAAACTGTTGATTTAATTTTATAGCAGATTTGTATAGAATATCAAATTTCTTTTGCATTATTAATAAATTGAAACTTTAAGAGTTAGTATGCAGCAAAGTCAAAATTACAAACTTGGATTTAATATTCATAGTATTTTGCTACTTTAAAATAATATCCAAGGCTGCTTCTCCTGAAATCAGTGCCAGCATGCAGTATCTCACAGTCTCATTATTCAAATAATATTGAAAACTATAAAAAGTGAGAAACTGATTAATGTTAAATAATTACAAAAGCAAATGAGGTTTTGTCTGAAAGGAGCAAGTTATCAATAAATTTAGGATGTGCTTCTATAGTGCCTGACAAATTTACTGATGCTACTGTAATGAATGTCAAAGTGCTACAATAATTTTGCATACACACGCCCAAGAATAAGCTGACACAAACCTAATACTTTGTCATTATAAACTCCTAGAATGGAACATACGTATTTACCTTTAGAAAAATAAGGTGGCTTTTGTTGCTAAGAAACCTTCATGCCTTCCATTTAAAAGCGGTTATTAGAGAAATTTCAAGACAAGTTAATTTTAGTCTCTCTTATGCTAACCCAGATCACTAGTCATTGTCACACTGGCATTATCTATGGCCAAATTTGCATGCTGTGGACAGGAACTAATTTCAATGTCATATTTTTGAAAGAGAAAAAATATCACATTTTATCCTGGTGGTTGATTGATAGATGTCTGATACCATAGAAACCAAAAAAACTAGTAACAATAAAAGACATTGGTGGTAGAATCAGGGCTCTTATGCCCCTCTGTAACCCAGTATGGAAAATGTCTTTACAGATGCATTCTGGGAGCAGCCACATTAGTGACTGTGGTGGAAAAGGAGGAGTTTCCTTGGACACCTTGGGAATGTCACCAACAGCAACCATTCTGTGACTTTCATGAATGAGTTTCGTTATTAGCAATTGATCTCTACGTGGTTCAGCAAAAAATAGGATTATATTATATGAAAACATGCATACACTTGGTGTGGAAAAATAGAACTATAGTGTGACTACTATCACCTAATGGTTAGGCAGCAGTAATAAAACTTTAGAGATCAAGTTTAATGCTATGGAACTGAAAGTGCATGGCTTTTCCTAACATGTATTTTCAAAAACCATATTCCTTAAACATAAGAATTTAAAGATCTGGTTTCTTTCATTTCAATTATATTGAAAAACATATTCTAAGTCTGGTGATTTGAAGAATATTTGCTCTTATCTTCAAAATGCAGCTTCTCTAGCATTTATTGTGCTGGTCTTTTCCTTGGTACATGGTGTGACTAGACTCTTCACACCAGAGCACAGGATGAAGTCAGCCCTAGTTTCTATTGTTATAACATCCAACAAATTCTCAAGAGAAATACTGTTTCCACTCTTAACCACTGAAGAGGTGTGGTCTTGCCTCTGTTTTAAAATAAGAAGTCCCTCTTGCCCCTTTTCTTGTAAGTACTCACTAATTATGAGTAGTTCACCAAGAAACCTCCATTGTCTTTGATTTGGAAACAGAAAAGCAGAATGCAATCTCTCCTCCCAAGAGAAGGCAAAAGCCAAAATTCAATTTACTGTTATACTTTCCTTTCAAGGTCAGTTTACTTTTTCTTTCCTTTCTTAGTCTTAAGGGTGTCTAGGTTAGTGGTACATTAGTTTTCTTTTTATGTCCCCTAGCATAATTTTTAGACCTCTTGAGAATACTTAATGTTCTAGAATTTTTTATTTGTTTTGTTTTGTTTTGTTTGTTTGTTTTTGTACCAGAAATCAAACTAAGGACCTTGCACTTGCCAGCCAGGCACTTGTGCCACTGAGCTATGTCCCTGGTCCAATGTTCTGTATCTGTCTTTGGAATTTCAAGTGAAATTCTAAGAACAGATTTCTTGAAATCACATTCAACATCCTATTACTCTAGTTTAAAATGATCCATCTGTGTTCTAATATTTTCATTCACATTAGGTGTTCTGCTTCTGAATGATTGAAAATTATTCCAATTAAGGTACTTTTCATCTTCAGAATCTTTTACAAACAGTCATTAATTACAACTACGCATGTAGTCAGCTAATGATCTGGGAACTCTCAGGGGTCTTCTGACTTATGTTTCAAAAGACATGATGATTAGCAATCCTTCCTTCTTCAGCATAGAAGTAGAATTGAGTGTCAAACACACAGGAAAAAAAATCCTCTACTCATTGTTTTCTCCATGCTTTTTCCATCCTTCCTTTCTCCTACTTTTCTTTACCTACTTCTTGTTTATAATTTTACTGAAGGGTAGTTTTTTTTCAGCTGTGAAGAGAACATCTATCTGATTTCACAATACGATCATGAGAGAGAAAGCATCTGAAGTCTGCCCTCGCTCAAAACTTATAATTGTGACTATAGAAGTTAAATCAAGGACTTCAATAGAAGCTGTTGGTTTGGCACAAAGCTATTCCCTAAATTTATAATCATCTCATCAGGAACACGGCCACTTTTATACGATAAAAAGCTGTGATGATTTGAAATGCTTCATCCCCTTGGACAAGGTCAGAAAATAAAATGGAAAAATGTAGACCTCTGTATTTTTGCAAGTGGGGTTTACAGCACTTCTTACATCTACCTTCAAGGCTGCGTTTTAATTAACTGGCATAGTTATGTTACTGGGGCACTAGTAGCCCTAGTACCCTGAGTAGAAACTAGGCATTTTTTTTATTCTTTCTCAAGTCTCACTTTAGTGATAATAATAAAAGTCCAAAGGAGCATGTCCATACACTGACTGACACAACACCAGTAACTCCCACCCAAGACGCAAATTCTTTAACGGTACAGCTCTGGATTTACTGTGGCTTTATATTTCTGACATATTCTAGAACAATGGAAACAAATAACAGTGAGACCATTTCCAGAAACTATCTTCCCAGGATTGTGGGGAGTTGTCTGAATGTTCAAACAGGCACTTTCCACAGATCTTCCCTCATTAGTACCTACGAAGTGGGAGATAAAAGCCAATATTCAGATTTACACTGAAAATAGGGTCACAGCTGTCCCAATCTAAATTTTTCAACATCTGAGGGATCTGGTGACTATCTTACTTGCCTTGAGGAACAGACAGGATGTCACACATATTAATCTCTTAATTTTTTATAAGATCCTCAAACACTCAGAGACTTGGATATTTTTGGATGTTGGAGGTAGCCTGGAACCAATTTTCGACAGATATTGTGAGATAACTGTATTCAAAATCCTACAAGGGAAAAGAAAAACATAAAAACTGTTAAATAAAAATGCATACTGTAAACAGTAATCTTTCTAACTGGCCGAATGATAAAGTCTTTGTCTTATCCAGTATATTTAGTGTTTTTGTTTTCATACTTAGATCTTTGATACATTTTGACTTTAGCATATTTTGATAGACTTGTGTCTAGTTTTAGCCTTTGACATATGGAAAGTCAGTTTTTCCAGCACCATTTAATGAAGAGACTATCTTCTAGTCAGTATGTTTGGTTCCATTGTCAAAAATAAGATGGCTGAGTGTGTTTGGGGTTGCTTCTACGTCTTCTATTCTGTTCCACTGATCATTAGGTCTGATTTTTTTTTTCCAATACCATTGTGATTTTTTCATGGTAGCTTTGTCTGGGATTCTGATGTCCCTTGCAAGTTGCCCATAACTACTTTTGCTAATCTATGTTTCCTCTGGTTCCAACTGAATTTCCGGAATGTTTCCTCTTGATCTGGGACGCATGCTAATGGTATCTTGGATAGAGTTGCATTAAATCAGTATAGCAGTTTTTTTGAATTGGGCCATTTTCACCATGTTGGTTCTTCCTATCTATGCAAGGGAAATCTTTCCATTTTCTGATATCTTCTTTCATCTTCTTGTTTTGAGACTATACTCACAAGTGAAATACATCAGACCCATGTGTGGAAACATCATACTGTTTCACCAGTATGAGAAACTCAATGAGTAAATAAGATCTAAAATATACAAAAAATATTGTGAATTGGGACAAAACTGTTCAAAAGAAAAGACAAACTGTGATGTGGGAAAGGGGAAAAATAGGAAGGGAAAAAGCAAAAATGTATTTGTGTACAAGATAGTTAAGATAATTATATGGCTAGTTTCCTTTAGTTCATTGAAAAGAAAGGTTTATGCTAATATTGTTTGGATAAGATTTCATTCGCATATCTTATATTCTGAATAATTACTATGAAGATAACAATACATAATGTATTAATTATTGTTACTCTCATAATAGCCTACTTTGGACAATGATTCCTTGTTATTTATATTTTTTCCCTTTAAAACAAAAAAAAAAGACTTTGTCTCAGACAAACCAAAGCTGAGAGGATTTATCACCACTAAAACTGTGTTATAAGAAATAATAAATGGAGTTCTCCAAACCCTCTTTTCAGAAGGATACTAATTGGTAGCATAAAAACATATGAAAGTATAATAAAATTCACCATTAAAAGTAAATACTTTATGAAATCCACAACACTCTAATATTGTAACCAGTGGTGAGTCAATAGATTGTATTTCTAATGCACAGTTAAAAATTCAAACTGTTTAAAATACCTGAAGCTATAATAATTTCATAAGAGTTAGAAACCAAAATATGCTAATTATGGCAACAAAAATGTAAAATATGGAGAGGGATAAAATTGTAGATACTGTATATGTGGTCAACTTTATGTTATTAACACCTTAATATATCTTGATACAAGTAGATGTTTTCTTCAAGCTTAATGATAACCATAAAGGAAATTCTATGAGAGATACACAAAAGATGAGACAATATCCAAGGTATACTATTAAACAAAGCCTATAAATCCACTAGCTAAGAAAACAAGAGCTAGAAAAGGAAATGAAAGTTGTTTAAGACATTGAGAAAATAATTAATTAAGTGGTAATAAAAGTTCTTAACTACCATTAATTTCTTTAAATGTAAATGAGTTACATTCAATAATCTAAGAACAAATAGAGATTGGCTTAAAGAAAGAACTGATATTTGCTGTGAAGACAACAGCAGCAGGAACAGCAACAAAAATTTTCATTTATTTTTGAGGACACTGCTTTACTGATAGCAAAGGTAATAAATAGTATTCCATCCATATGGAAACCTAAGAGAGCAAGAGGGGGAGCTATGTTCATATCAGACCAAATAAATTTTAGAACAAATGTAGTAAAAGTTCATTGCATCGGAATCAATGAATTAATTTATCCAGTCAATATAAAATTACAAATAAAAATACAGGCAAAATTGACACACCTAAATACATAATGCAAATATTAAAAAATATGAAGAACAAATAAACTGCAATGCAATATTGGAGGATTTCAATACCCTACTTCAACAATATATAAATTTTCCAGATGCAAAATCAATAAGAAAACACTGGACTTGAACTTTATTTTCAACCAAATAGACCTAAACACTATTGACTCACACAACATATTTCAACACAGAGCAACAGAATGGAAAAGAGAAAAAATTAAGCTCAACATCTGAAAGAGCAAATAAGAATGTGTAGAGAATTAATTGAAATAAAAAAATAGATAAATCCCTAGAAATGAATATGCTACCAATATTTAAGCAGGAACAAATCATGAATTTCTACAGAATGAAAAGAAGATTGAATAAATAATTAAATGTATCTCCTTAAATAAAAGCCTAAGACCAGATGGCTTCATTACTATATTCTACGAGACATGTAAAGTATTAATACCAGCACGTTTTAAGCCCTTTCAAAAATTGAAGAAGAGGAAATAATTCCAAAATAATTTTATGAGACCAAGATTCTCCCAATATCAAAGCTTAACCAACTAAAAGACAATTACAGGTCAATATGAACATAGACACAATGTTCTCAAAAAAGACACTGGTAAACAAAGTTCTATGGTACATTTGATGAATCAATCATTGTAATCAAGTGGGATTTCCTCCTAAGATGCAAAGATTGTATAACACATATAAGCCAATAAAAGTAAGGTACCATTTTAACAGAAAGGCAAAAACCACATGACCATCTTAAAACATGCTGTGAAAGCATTTAGTAACATCCAACATATTTCACAATAACTCTTAAAAAACTAACTTTGGAAAGAATATACATCAATAAAATAAGTGTCTTATATTCCAAGTCACCCAACTAGTTATACACACAATGATTTTTTTAATCTGTTATCAGAAATAACATATACTAGCTTATTCCCACCATTTTTGTTCAGCAAAGTATTGGTAATTCTGAGTAATGGTATTCACATAGTAAAGAATAAATAAAAGTGCATATGGTTGCTGAATACATGAACACACACACAAGGCTAAAATTTGTTAGGAAATTTAGCAAAAATGCTTGATACAAAAATCAACATACAATCCTCAGTAGAGTTTCTAAGCAGGAATCACTATATAAAAAAGAAATTAAGGAAATACTTCTCATTTATAATAATTACCAAAACATAGAAAAACTGTTTAGATGTGAATGGAACTAAAAGGGTTAAAGATCCATATCCAGAAATCTATAAAACAGTGATGAAAGAAATTGAAAACCACATAAATAAGCAGTTAAACATCTGTGTAGATAGCCTGGAAAACTGAATATTCCTAAAATGCCTATATACTCCCAAATGCAATCTTTATCAATATTCTAATAATATTTCATTAAGAAATAGAGGATAATGCACTAAAAGTAGTATGGAATCAACCCACATGGTTAAAATTATAAAGTATAAACTAAAAAGAAAAGGCAGGAACTATCACACTACTGATTTTTAAAAATCTATTCCTATGAATAGAATGAAATATGAAAACAGCATGGAACCTGTATACAGAGTTCTTTACCAATGGGAGAGCATTAAAAACACAAAAATAAACCTAAGCATTTCTTGAGAGCAATTTTTGACAAAGTTGCCATGATACTTATAGAAAAAGATAGTCTTTTAATACTACTTATTATGTGAGGAAGACTGAGTATCCACAAGCAGAGAAATGAAAAAGGACCACAGTACAAGGTTCAATTTAATATAGATTAAGTGATTGAAAGAGATACTAAGCAGAAACAACAGAAAAACAAAAACAGAAGAAAAGTTACCTGGCATACACTGGTCAAGCTATAGCCCACAAACTTAGAATTAGACAAATGAAATTGTGTCAGACTAAATTATGTTCAGAGCCCGAAAGGAAACAAATAACAGAGTGAAGATACAGTGCACGGTTGGGGAGAAGATACTGGCAATCTGTAGATCTGATAAGGGATGCCCAGATTACGTTCTGATTCTCCCCAAAATGCTCAGGTTTTGAAGACTTGAATCTTAGCCCATGGTGCTTTTGGGAGGTGGAGGAACTTTTGGCAGGCAGGGCCTGGTGGAGTGAAGTTAGGCCACCGGCCATGTTCCCTTGACAGGGACACTATGACTTTTTGTCTCTACCTTTGCTTCCTGGCTTCCATAAGATGATCAGGCCTTCCGTGTCGTGTACTCCTGCCATGATACTCTATGGCACTTATGGATTAAAGCAGTAGGGTCAACCGATCATGAACTAGATTCCAAACTGTAAGCCAAACAAATCTGATTCTTTTAAATTAACTCTCTAGAATATTTTATCACAGTAGTGGAAAGATAACTATCTCAAAGGACTCATATCTAAAACACACGATGTACTGAAACTACTCAATAACCGGAAAACAAGCCTATGGAACAGAGGCAATAAACCTAAATAGCTATTTCTCGAAAAAAGACATACAAATGACCAACAGATATATGAAAATGTCAAATGTCCCTAATCAGAGAAATGTAAATTAAAACTGCAATAGTATAAAAATTCACACTTGTTAAATGGTTATTATCATACATATGAAAAATAATGAGTCTTGGTGGTGAAATTGAGATGTGGAATCCTTTACACAAAGTGTATTGTACACAGGAAATGTAACTAGTACCTTGGGAAATGATATGGAGGTTTTCACATGTTCATTCAGCATTATTCGCAGCAGCAAAGAGACAACCAAAATAACCAAACTGTCCAGAAATGAATGATTTTTTAAACGTAGCCTTATTCATAATGTATTCAACATTTGGGACACAGTCTTTGGCTGCATGGATGAAACCAGAAGACACTATGCTAAGGGATTTAAGGTGAGCAGAGAAAGGCAAATATGTGTACTTAGTTATATGTGAATCCAAGCCAGTCCTCCTAGAAGGAGAGGATTAGAATGGTGGTTATTAACAACTGGAAAAAGGTAGACAGGACGAGGTGAATCATTGTTTAAAGGGTACAAAGTTTCTGTTAGGCCAAATAGGTGCTAGTAAACTGCTACATACAAAAGGCTAAAATGGTGGATTTTAAATGTTTTAATTGTCAAGGTAATTCCTTGAGGTGACACATACTACTTAGGCTGATTTTATTTATCATGTCACAACTTATACATGTTTAACAAAATCACATTGTAGTCAGTAAATATATGTATATATATGATTATTATCATTAAAAATAAATATTGATGTTAATGTCTTAGTATAGAGACTATTTCAATGAATGTGTTTCCAGATAAGTATTTTACTTTTACTTCATGTTATAAAATACATCTTTTCCGGCAGAATCAAGATTAAAAATTAGACATTTGAAGGAAATTATCTACCTCTGTGCTGTGCTTTCAGTTGAGACTATGAATCCAATCACAGTGAAATATTGGCATCTAATACACATGAAAAAGGTCAGATACAAAAGTAAGCTAAAGAATGCAAACTAATAACCCAATGGGTCACATTTTGAGTACAAAAGATATTATTAGAGACTGTAGGAAAATAAATTGGTTTATTTTCTTTTTGGGGAATGCAAGGTAGTAGTGCCTTCAGTGAAATAACTTGACTTATCAACAAAATTATATTCTTTTTTAATTCTATAAGTTATCCTCAAGAAAATAATATTTAATTATTTCTATAAAGAAGTTGAAATGACATGGACATGCAACGAGAGGTAACATTGACTTTAAAAAGCTATATTCTAACAAAGAATGAAATTGCAAAACTATGTAAAAGAATAATTTTTAACGCTGAAAAATAAGCATTATACATTCTTAAATGAAACAATGGTAGTCATAAAAATACATGTATAATATGATCCCATTTTATTACACACCTAAATACACACACACACACATATATATATATATGTATATATTAAGCATTTTTATAGGAAAATATCTTGTGTCTGCATATTGAAAAACCTAAGGCCTTATAAAAATATCCAAATATTCAGATCAGTATTTTCTTTGAGATAATGACTTTACCAAGTGTCCAAGTTTATGATATTTTAGTAATTTATTATTTCCATATATATATTTTGCTTTTCACTTAAGAATGCATTTTATATATCTATTTCCTTCTTCTGTTTACCTATATTTGTATGCATGTTATATATTGAACACACAGAATGTTGAATAGCTAAATTATTTTCCTTCATATCCATATCTATATTTCAATTTCAAATGACTACGCTGATTGTAGTGCAACCAAGAAAAGAAGCCATGAAAGAAAAAGGCTTTTTAAGTTTAGCTAGAAGTTATGAGTTTAACTTTGGAACTGGTGAGTAGAAATGCTTATGCGATTTCATGGTGGTGATATCTAACAGGCATATTTAGGCATGCCTGGAAATAACGTTTGAGAAGTCTGTTAAATTTTATCCAGGCTCTGTGATCTTGAAAAAGAGTCTGGTAAGGACTCCTCCTACCATTCATAGCAAGGAAATGACTTACTAAACAGAAGCAGATTGGGATAAATTTCCTGCTTCACTTGGGAAGACAAGATGTAACTACTGGTTCCAAATTCCTGCTGTTTGCTGAAAAATAATTATAATTTTTAAAACTATCAATGAGAACAAAATGTTTATTAAATGAACCTTTATCAAGAGTCTCCTTCTGGCCTCAGGTCTCTAATCTTTGATCTATTCTCAGCTTGGACCAGTGTACAGTTCATCTGAACAGATATTTTCTCATCTGTTTAATTTTGTCACCCTTACTCATCTCACTTCCCTACACCTGATTCTTGTTAGCCTAGGATTTTCTGACCTAGTAAACACACACACACACACACACACACACACACAAAATCTTTTCTCTAACACTTGGGAAATTCACATACTTATGGTCCTAATATCATCTCTACTGCAATCACCAGTGGATCCTGTGACAATATTCCCTCCTCCCTTGGATAAATTCTTACCCATCCATTTATGCTCAGACTTCGTAGGTACAAGCAATAAGTAGATAATTTGGCCATCTAGGCATTATGAATCATCAATATTTAAAATGTAGAATAAAGAGTCCAGGGATGGTTAAACAGTGATCTGAAGAACCCAATGAAAATGGAGAAGTGTGTGTGTGGTGTGTGTGTGTGTGTGTTTAAGTAAGAGCAAGAAAGAGAAAGACATAGACAAAGAGAGACAGAAGCTGAGAGTGACAGAGACAGACAGAGACAAGAGGGGAGAGAGATAGAAGAGACAGAGATAGAGACAGAAAAAGAGAGAGAAACCCTTGTTAAATTCAAAGTTTTATTTTCTTGCCAGCTTCAAGGAAAAAGGGAGAACCTGGGAGGAATTAGAAAGCATTTAGTTTACTCACTGCTGCAATTTCCACTCCTTGATAGAGCAATTACTTCTCACAAGAGAAATCACTGGTTTATGTGATTATGGCTTGTCAAAGCTAACAGACTGGGTTTAAATGTAGATGTGTTATTTATACTGAGTAATCCAGGATAAAACAGTAAAGGTAATAATAATAATAAAGCGGTTAATATATATTGAACAGTTACTCTGTTTTAGAATGACATTAAAGCCCACTTTGTATTTTATCATCACAATTTCACAACCATTAAATGATATAACTGTTCTCAATAGCCACACTTATTTATATAGAAATTTTGTCACCTGGAGGTTAGAAAATAGGTCTGAACCTATGTGAAAGATCAAGAATTTGAACCCAGGCCCACTCTGCCCTGTCATTTCTGAACCAAACCTCTACATTACCTGGCTATCATTTGTAAGTTAATTAACTTTGTTAAATTAGCTTTAATTTTTTTTATATTGTAGATATCTGGTAAGAAAATACAACTCAAGTTATTTGGGGGGAGAATTATAAGAATAAATAAAGTTCTTAGCATATTACCCAGCACAAAGTAAAGCCTCAAAAAACTTTTAGTTCTTACTCTCTTGCAAGTGAGAATAATATATCTCAGAAAGGAAAAGAAACTGCTTCAAGGTCATTCAGGTAGTAAGAAAAATAATTAGGATTCAAAGCTGTGTCTCTCCAACCCAAAGTCTGTTCTTTTCCACCACAGCTTGCTGTCTCGAATGAGTGAGATAAATTGAATCTTGATTAATAAATGAAACAGTGCATTTGCTTTTATCATTCTGCTGCTTTGGGGAAGCATTTTCAACCAGTTCTCTAGTGGGAAGGGCAGTGAGACCAATAGCACCTTATGTCTTAGTGATTGCTTCTCCATCTGGCATGATTGAGTAAAGATGCAAGACAGAGGAGGAAAATCAATTCACTCTCAGCTGTTGCCTTTCTTTCCTCCTTAGTGGTGTTTTACAACATCTGCTGCTACTGTTTCCTTCACACCCATGACACTTAATCATTTTTTTCCAGTTTAAAGTCACATTCTTCTCTGGGGATGTCTTCTTCATTTATTGCTAAATAATGCAATACATGACGTCCCACCATGTTCCACGTCTGTCCCTGGTGAGTGGACAAAAGCAGAGCATATGGGGACATTGTGAGAGATATTGACATCAGAAGCTTTTTGGCTGCCTCCAGTGAAGGTCTGGATTGCCCTGGATCTTGTGTAAAAACAGATTTGCTCCTGGGTAACAGGAAGTGGAGCCATTAAGTGTTGGAACTTATGGCCTGTCCATTATGCATGGATGACTGAAGAGCACAGACACTAAGCTGCGAAGCCTTCCTGGTATGGAAGGTGCTGTCTCCGGCTAAACACAGGGACTCTGAAGAAATACTAAGAAAGAGATTTTTATTTATGAGGCATTAGCATAAAAAACCTACATTTAAGAGAACTTCTTAAAATCATACTTTTGTGATTCCATTTGAGCATAGAACCCTGTGAAAAAAATTCTAAAAGGTAGCATAAGTAATTAAGAAAAGTAGATTGCACAGGGTAGTTGGATTGTTTGTATGCCTTGCTAGGCTACACATTGTACATGCAAAGATTATTTGGAATTTGTCTTGATTGCTGCTTTTACAGATAGTAGTAAAATGTAGCAAAATGTCAAATATTTTCCTTGAAACACACTAGGTGCTCAATAAATGTTTACAGTGTTAATAAAACAACACCAATTAATGAAAACATGCAAACAATGGAAAAGACTAACATTAAAGAGAATATATGTGCTTTTATGAAATCAGTGCACAACTGAAAGGGAAAGGAAAATAAAGAGGGAATTGTGAGTAAATTCTAATGATATGTCCAGTTTCCCATATCTAATAAAGGTTGTTTCTCTTTATAGTTCCTTTGAAGTGGTGAAATATGCAGGATGAACAGGATATATACAGTTTGTCCATGTCCATCCAGGACTCATGCCTTTGCCTCACCCAAATTCTTCTCCTCACTCTACAACAAGACAGGACACTCTGTATCTTGCTTCTGCTTCAACTCTATTCACATGGTATTGCACTTGCTCATTTATGTGATTCTCTCCTATAAGACTTCCAGCTTCTTGAAGCCAGGAGGCTGTGAATTGTTATTATGTGTCCCTGACATTGCTTCTGGGACCCCTCTCGGGAGTCAAAATCTGTAATGCTCAAGTCAGTTACATAAATCATAGATTTACACCAAACCTTTTTAATGTCATGTACTCTAAATCACCTCTAGATTATTTAGACTACTTAAAACCATGTAAGTAATTATTGTATTGTATTTTCTCAGGAAAAATGGCAAGAAAAAGCTGTAAATATTTAGCATAAATATAACATTTTAGTATACTTACTTGCATGCTACTTCATTCTGAATGCAGTACCTGTATACAGTGTGTCAACAGCCGTATTTGCCTTAGAATCCTGAACAAATCACAGGCACACAGTCCATGAATCACTGAGCTGAGTATATGAATAAATAGGAAGAAAAGCAATGTGATGATTGCTCTGTTTATTTTTGTCAAATGTACACATTTTCCAAAATTTTACTGAGCAGTGGATCTTGGCAGTTAGAGCAGCAAGTGCCAGGAATGAATTAGTAAGCTGCATTGAAGTTTTTTGAAACCCTGTGATATGCTTGAAGACTTGTCATTTCGCTAGGGGAAGAATTGGTTGCCAGATTGTCATTACTTCTAGTGAATATTTGCTCTTAGCTAAATATCTGTCATACTTCTCCAACTGTAGCTCCAAGGCACCTAGCTGTGCTCATTTCTGGAGAAACTTGTACATGGTGCTCAGGAGCCAGGTTGCACAATAAGGATGCTACCCTGCAAAGGTCAGTGGTTTGTCCTCTGAGCACACTTTCCTTGCTTTTGATGGAAGAGGTTCAAGTACACTGATGGAAACCACTGTGGAAAGTCTCACCATTCACTATGTCAATGCTTTCATTCACATAGACAGAAGGTGAAAGCAACCCAGCAGTCCATCAACAGATGAATAGATAATCAAATTTTTTATGCACAGATGATGATATCATAGTCTGCTTTCTGGTACTATAACAAGTACCTGAGAACAAGGAATGTACAAAGAGAAAAGTTTATTTTGTTTCACACTATTGGAGGTTTCAGCCCATGGATGGGATGGACCTATTGCTCTCAGGCCACTGGTGGGAGGAAGTCAGTGCTTCATGGTGGGAATATGTAGCATAGCACAAAATTTTCACTTTATGACCAGGAAACAAAAGACAAAAGAGAGAAAGAAGGGGGGCTGTGGTTCGACTATCCCACACAGCCCCACCTTTAAAGGTTTTTCACCCTTTCAATTGTGTAATTTGAGGGAACAAACCTTTAAAACATGGGCCTTTGAGAGTATTCCGGGTCTAAACTACAGTAAATGGAATATTGTTCAGTTTTACAGAGGAAGGAAATTTTGACACATTCTGTCTATATGATGGAGGACAATTATGGAGGACATTATTCTTACTCTAGATAAAAGATACATACTGTATTATTTCATTTAAATAAGATAGCCATACTATTCAAATTCATAGACACACAAAGAAGAAAGATTACTACTTGGGACAGCAGTTATGAGGAGTTCATATGCATTTCCATTTCAAGATGAAAAGTGTTCTGGAGACGAATGGGGTGGAGGATTGCACATCAGTATGAATGTACTTATACTACTGAACTGCTTAGAATTAATTAATGTGGTAAATTTTATGTTATGTGTATTTTTCCACAACTTTTTAAAAATCTAAGAATTTTCTGAGCAATGATTAAACACATGATCCTATTCAAAATTTCATTGTAAGCATAAATAATTAATTATCTTCTTTCTTAATCTGGAATGGAATATTAGATCATAGTAGATTATACATCCATTCATAATCTGTGCTCTTTTATTTATTTTTTGCCTATAAAAATATGGATACTATTTCATCTTGCAAATAAAATGATCCAGGATAGGAACTTAATAAACATCATAATCCTCAGGAAGCATGGCCTGTATACAAAGCATTTTCTTGCTAAAATCCATTTGTCCATAGATATAAAGCTCTAGTGCAAATTAAGCTTCCCAGTTGCCTCAAAATTAATGTTTTCCCAGTTATGAAAGTACATGACTATATTCTAAGCACTCTGAAAGGCTGTCACAAGGATCTTAAGTTTGAATTCAGTCTGTGCAACTTAGCATGTTAGTAAAATCCTGTCTCGAATTAAAATACAAAAGTAAGTTAAAAAGGATATAGTGATGTAGTTCAGTGTGAAGACCCTACATTCATTTCTCAACAAAACCTTTTAAAATTAATATCTGTATTTCTTTGATTTTCCTGCATCTTGTCAACAATTTTATTAAAAAAAAACTCACTACTAAGAAAAAGTGAAAGATAAAGAAAAATATTCAGACTCAAAAATAGCTTAATCAACTATGGTCAAAAAATATACATAGCACTGGCTTAACAGCCACCACTCTTCAGAAAGAAACTGACCAAAACGTTAATCTGGAAAGAATGACAGTTAGGTGCTGGTTACACAGCTGTCATCAAACCCTGAGATCAGGTACATGGAGTAGTGTCATCCTCCGGACATGAATTTCCATGATCTCTCTTTTAGGGCAAAAAAAAAAAAAAATCATCAGGAAATAAAATAATCACCATGCTTTAATCCAAATGTCAATATGCTTGTGTGTTTTCTGCTTTTGGCTATGTCATTGGGGTTTTTAGAACAGTGGCTGACATATTTTAGTCTTGAGGCCATGTTATAGCAAGTCACCATAATTCAGGCAATTTAAAAACTTCACATAGGATATATTTATGTTTGTGAAATACTCTCTTTTTTTTATCAAATAATTTCTAGAAAATGAAAAAATAACAAAATAAAAATAATTATGTATTCTTTTCTTTAATAGCATGCAAGGGCCGGGGATCTAGCTCAGTGGAACAGTGCCTGCCTGGCAAGTGCAATGTCCTGAGTTTGAGTCCCAGTGCCCAAACTAAACAAATAATACATAAATAATCAAGATAGTGAAATAAATATTTGTCTAATGTTAATTTATCCAATTGATATGCAAAGTGATGACTGGTGGAAATTCCTTGTATTATAGGGAATTTATTAAGCTTAATATGCTATAAATTTAGACATCATTTGTATTCTTCACCTGATGTTTTGATTTCCTAGACCATCTCCACCTGTTTTACTACTACAACCCTGTAACACTGAACTATCAGAAAGAGTAAAAGAAGTGAAAATAAATTGAAAGAGTATGAAGTAAATAGAGCATTAAAGAAACAGCTCAGGGCAGAGGTGCTAGAGCTTGTCTGCTTGTAAATGACTCTTGTTCATACAATATGTGACACTCGGGAAGGAGAAGTATTAATCGAAGTTCCTTAGACCAATGGAACCACCAGAATAAAGTGCTGACTCAGCTGAGGAAAGAACCCAAGAAATCCCCAAAGCTGCAGCTGACATGAAAGGGACCCTGGAGATCTGAAGTCTAGTTCCACCTTTATTCAGAGACCTGAAACTTGAACTGATGGCGTAAGTTCCATTCAGAAAGCCAGCGAGCTCCAGGCACAGAGAGACAACGTTTCAATTGTGTCCAAAGGCTACAAGAGACCCAGATCTTATTCAGTCACCTTTTACTCAGTCATTCTTTCTGCACTATACACTTCCTCAATGGATGAGAACCATCCACTTCAGTTTGCTAATTAAATCATAGTCTGAAGCAGTCTTGCAGATACACTCAAAATAATGTTTAGCCAAATATCCCACATCCAATCAAGTGGACACATATAATTAATCTTTGCAGAGAACTAATGAAGTAGTAAAAAAATCTGAGGTAAACTGAAGTCCAAAGCCCTGGTAAGCATATTGGTCATTTCTAGGAATAAGAAGAGATTTGTCCACCTTTATTTTAATAGATTGACAAGATCCAAAGAAGACTGCAAAGCCAGGTAGATTTTTAATGTGGGGCTTTGGAAGTTAAATAAGAAAAAAGAATATGGTGTAAAAAACAATAATATTTAATGATTGGTAGTGTGAAAGATTGTATCATGATCATATTTTAATAAACATTAATGATGCACTACATTAACAACACACATTTAGTGGATAATATAATAGATCTTACATTGGATTTATAATATTTCAGAAAAATTCTACAGTGTTAAAATTTAAGGACCTTGTTGAACATGAGACCAAAATGTAGAAGAAGATGCTAAGACCTAATTTAACAGAGTTTCCTTTCTGGTATTTGGTATTCCTTCTATAGTGATTCCCACCTCTTGGAACTTATATTTTGTGTGATTCCCACCTCATTGCTCAAGTATTGATGACTGACCTGTAGCATTTGCAAAAAGGAAGATGCCTTCCTTCAAATATTAGACAGCAGATGTCAGTAATGCTCCTATCACTCTCCTGCTTGCTCTCTTTTTCTCTCTCTTGGCTTTGTGTTTATGGCACATTTTATGCATAATGTAGCTGCTATGACTCACTCGGCAAGAACCCTGCCTCTAACTCATATCCATGGAGAACTAATGATTGCCAGGACTCAAATGAGCTTGAAGCAAATTCCCAATCGCAAAACATCTGCAGTCCCAGCCTAGTGTTGGATTACAACTCATCTGAGTTCCTAAGAGACAACTAGCTGTAGTTAAGTTACGTAACCAAAATCAACAGTCCAAAATATATGGCATATGGAAAGAGTGCTAATGAAAACAACGAAAGAAATGTGATCCTTAACTACATCTTAACACAAGACTCAGAATTTATGCAGAATTAACCTGATATGGTTGAATGTCTCTGTTTTTTTTTTTTTTTTTGCCTTGGTACTGGGGATCAAACTCATGACCACATGCTTGCCAGTCAGGCGCTTATGCCACTGAGCTAAACCTCCAGCCCACGTCTCTTATTTTCAGCCATTCCTATTCAAATCTGTTAAGTGAATTATTTTTAAAATGTGCTTAAAATACATTTTCTTATGATGTTTGCATTTTAGCTTTAATTGCTACTTAGCTCTACTAGGCTGGCTACAGTTATCTTACAAAATACTGAAGTAACATTAAGAAAAATTCAATATGTTCTGTATATGCAATAATGATTTGGATCACTATGTAAAAAATGGGCATTTTTCCTTGTTGCACAAAAATGCCAATAATTATAGCTAGAAAACATCTTCTACAGCTCTGTGTACTTCAGAGTCCATATTTACAGGACTGGTGCTGAGTTTCAAATGCCTCATATGAAAGTATTCCCTTCTAAGCAAAATAAAAGATACAGGATGAGCATGAGATAAGAGTTGGCTAGGTTTTGATATCTTTGCTAGTTAAAACTTTGTCTTTTGTAAGAAAATAACTTCTTGACATTTACTAACAAGCCATATATATATATATATATATATATATATATATATTTCTATCTCACAAGTAAACTATATCCTGTATGTTATATTATGATTGGGCATTCTCAGGGCAAGCTCTTTAGTACCATTTCTCTTTCTTGGAAGATAACTGCCATGCAATTTGTCCTGCACAAAGTGTTGTGACTGCTCTGCTCCAAGATCCAGAACTTCAGAGCTACAGATTCTTGCAAACAAGTTTAATCAGCCAATAATCTTCTAATTCAATACTAGAGTTCTTTGAAAAGCTAATGAAATGCAAAATATTTAAAACAAACATCCCAGAGAGTATAATTTGTAATGCACTCAATGAAATATCTTCCACAAAGTAGCCATGATCTTATTTATTTTCATTAACGCCATTATTTTTTTCTGTGGAAACCATTTCTTGAAGTATTAGAAACAACAAGGTTTAATCCGTGAGGCTCTGTGGTTTTAATCCCTTAAAAAAATGAAAACAAAACATCATTAAATTGGAAAAAAATGTTTGTGATTATTCTCTTTGGAAAAGAGTAACATTCTCAATTTCCTCACCTATTTTTATTTCCTCTGCCTGATTTAAAAATTTTATTTTTGCTTGTTAGAAAGTTTAATGTTGTATCCCTACTGGTTTGGTTTGCTTGTTTTTGGTTGAAGGCTTATAATGGTTTGTGAATCTGGCTTACTGAATTAAAGTTATGTAAAATTCATATCCAGTATCCATAAAGAAAGCTTTCTTTTACCACATTCTTTTTTTTTTCTTCTTTTTATTTTCCTCCTTGAGAACTCCCTTTTGAGATTGTGGGAATACTTTCCCAGTGTCTCTTATAATCAGTAGTTCAATTTGGGATACTTTTCAGAGGTATATTTCACTTATTTCACTTTTCCTTAGACTTTTAAATTTTTGTGTATTTGGTCTTTCTATACAGATGTCCCTTTTTCTTATGAAATTCTCTTTGTTATTTAAGTCCTGTAACATAAAACTCATTTTTCTTTTGTTTCTGATAATTCACTTATCTGATTCTGATATGAGTTCTTTTCCTATATGTTCTCTGGGCAGATGTTCAAAGCTTTAATTTTTTCCAATTTTATTTTCAGTTGCTGTCTCTGGAGATTTTTATCTAGCATACAATTATTATGCTTCAGCTTTCCTGAGTGCCAGCATCATATGCGCACACTGCCTAACATGATTCCCTGGGAAATTTGGTCAAATCAACCTACTATGCTTCTGCCAGAAATACAGTCTCCCATGTATCATTTGAAGAGTTAATCTGCATATATGGTTTTAGATAAATATGATTTTAAGTAATCCCACACATCTCTTTCCAAACACAGATCAAAAATTAAATAACATAAAAAGAATAGTCTTACAAAAAGCAGCATGTTATTTCCTAATGATCCTTAAGTTTAGTCTTTATCCAATTAGTAATGTTTTACTTTGTATGAGCTTCTAAATACAATTTCATCCCTCTATGATCTGAAACCTGGGTTTTGATACAGCTACCATATTTTTCTAAAGTTTGAATTTAATACAGAGAATTCAAATAAATCTAAAACAAATTTGTGAAATTTGCTCCAATTTGCTACACCAAATGGAAATCTATAAACATTGTTTGCTAAGTGACCAAGTTAAGGAGAAATTATAGAAATCTGATGGGTAATTAACTTCATGTGTAAATTCACTGTGAAATTATGTCTGCGTTGTTTATGAACTGGAAATTTTGATTGTTTATTTAAATAACGATGGCAAGGAAACAACAGTCGACTTGTTTACTTTACTCAGTCATCTTGCCAAATCTGTATGTGATCATTAGTGAACTACTTGGAAGATAAATGAATATGTTCCTGGACACACAAATGCATGCATGCATTTGTAAGAAAGTTTCCAAAGTGTGAAAATGGTTATGTGAGTCTGAAATATGCTTCCATAGACCAAATTAACAGCCTGACTGAGTTGATCAGTTCTTAACACCCAGATTTTGCCACCAGACAGATTCAAAGGCAGCTGTTCTGCACACGTGAGAGCAGCAACCAATGATTAGGTACAGGCATCTTCAGACCCACAAGGGATGCAGAATTTTTAAAAAAGCAGATATTTTTACAGTATGTTCAGAGCATGTCCTTGTATGTGTCACATAATCATACTGGAACATATGATATTTTTTAAACGATTCAGGAAACATCGGCCTCCCCTTTTCCTTCTTCAGTGTTACCTTAATAGTAATGGAGGGATGAAGCTTGTCACTTCCCTCTCTAGAGTTTAAGTAACCAATAGAATCTGGTCATTTTTGCAATCCTATACATAGTCTTAGTTAGCTTGAAATTCAATTTTTGACATCTAAAACCACAGAGGCAATCTGTGAGAACCTCAAGAACACCTGTAAGAGCTTTATTTCTGGCTGTCACTGAGCTACACTGGTGACAGTTAGCATCAGCTCGGTTGTGTGGACTGCACAGGTGAACCTTCAGGTCACTCTAGCAAAGGGCCATCTGATTCCAGTCACATACAAGGCCTCATTTGAGCTCAAAACCATAGATCCATGAGAGAAAATGTTTTTGAGCCATGCAGTTTTGGTGTTTTTGTTCTGAAATAACAAAAATCAAACAAGGATTTTCAGTATCTTTGAAGAAACAATCTAAATACACTCACCTAAGTCTTCCTCTTCCTTGCTTGTATATCCAATCAGAATCCTAGAGCTGAAAAAATAGCATGAGTCTCGTATCTTGACTCATACATGAGTCAACTGAAGAATTTTACAGTAAAATAGTTTGTGACTTGCCCAAGATTTTACCAAAGCAGTCTCATAGTTCCTCATGCTTTCGTGTCTTCCATCACCGATACCAGCTCCAGGACATGGTGATGCCCACCTCAGCTACATATTTCCAGACATTTTTGCTCCTATCAAATTTATTTTTAACATATTTCCTCCCTTTTCTCCATGTCTCTCCTTTTGTTTATTTATCATTAGGTTATGTATATTGAGAAAATAAAACAGATGTTTTTTCCCTCCCCTGGAATTTGGACTAGACTTCATGATTCATTTTAAAATAACAAAATATGTGAGAACGTGTGACTCTAAAGATCAAACTATAAAACAATGCAGTTGGATCTGTCTTCTATTAAGTTTTCTGTCTTTCATTGCTTGTGCCAGGAAAGCCAACTACCATGTCGTGAAGTCACGTAGGTTTCCCTAAAGAGAGGCCCGTATAGTAAGGAACTGGGAATTCCAGCCAATGAGTTAGCCATTTAGGAGGTGGGACCTTCATCCTCACCAAGTTCTCAGATGACTGAAATCCTGTGCACCCCTTGACATAAGCTTATGAGAGATCCCCTGCCAGAAACTCCCGCCTAAGCCACTTTCAAATTCCTGCCACCAAGAAATTATATAGAAATAATTTCTAAATTAATAATTTAGAATTCTAAGCCATTACATTTTGTAATAACCTGTTATGCAGAAATAGATAATAAACTCTGATTTCACATTTTCTGATGGTTAGTTTTTTTTAAAAATCACATGATAAGGGGTGTTCATTTACATGTATATAACATCCATATGTGTGTGTATGTATGTAGTACCTCTTTACTACTTGTTCAGCAGTCATCATGAATTCTAAGAAAACTAGGTATGACTTTTCAGATATGTTCCATCTGGCTTATTTAATTTTACCAAAACTTATACACAGGTATTATGTCTATCTATCTATCTAGTGCTTCATAAACATTGAATATCCATTATACACGTTTTAGTATTTCAAGTCTCTATTTCTGTTTGAAAGTCTATTTGCAACATAACTGGAGAATAATAAGGCCTAGTTCTCCAGCAGGTTAGCTCTATAAATAATTATAACTTTACTCTCAGGTCACAGCACATTCATTTGGAGATCTGTTTTTATTTCCATGTCCATTCTATTGTATCCTATTGACATAAGAGTCTTTTGAGATGCAGATAATGCTGTTACGGAGTCCTCCTACTCTCTTGCTCACTGAAGACATTCATCTGGCCCTAGATTGTGAGCTGAAGCCTGCACCTAAGACGATCTGAGTTCCCTAGCAGCATGGTTCAGTAAAACCAGCAGGCTTTGAAGGAGAAATGATGGCAACATGGATTATTGCCTCAAAAGATTGACAGGTAGGAGCCACTCTTGTGTCTCTGTTATCATTAACCACTTAATAATCATAGATACAATATTATTTATTCAAAAATGTTTCTCTGAGTGTCTTGGTATGGTCATGATGAGAGAAATCCTAGAAGACAGATGATAATGCATGAATCAGTAGAAATTCTTTTAAACACTATTTGTCATAACAGAGTAAGTGAGAATACAAGAGGAGGAACATGAAATGATTAAAAAAAAAACTTGGAAAATTAAATCTGTAAAACATCCGCTGAGGTCCAATCTGTTTTGAAGGACGCCACACTTCTCAGATTTCCTCATAAGATGATCCGACTTTTCTGCCTGAGGAAGGTAAGTATAAAAAGGCCTATCAGATTTTTATCAATTCCTACAAATAACAGCTAAACTTTAGGCTAGAAATTCATAGAGGTTTATTTCAAATCTAATGTTTTCCACTGCTAAATTTTGCAAAACCTAATGACTTCACACATGGTTAGCTTTTTCCACAATATATGGAGCCCAGGTTTATTCAAATAATAGTTGCAAAGGAAGAAACACAGAAACAGTGTTTGCGTTCTCTGAGTAGTCTTCACTCTACAAGTTGGTTTTAATCTTATTTAGTTTCTCCCAAAAGAGGGTCTGCTTTGTTTTCTGACTATCAGATATTTTATCTACTTGGCTGCTGTAGTGATGCTATGTTAGTATCTCATCTTCCAATTTTTTTAGTTACACATCACATCAGACATGTGAATCTCATATTAATCATTTTCAATCATTTCTGGACTTAGCCTGTTTGCAACTCTCATGTAAGACCTGATGTATAAATAGATAGATAAAAATTATTCCTTGATCTTAAGGAGCTCTTTCCCTAAAAATGGAGGCAAGCAAGTTAACAAAACTCTTGTATTACTACTGGTAAATTACATAATTGCTAAAGATTTGAATGAGGTAAAAGAGCAGAGAAAGCAATTGAAATTTCTCTCATCACAGCTGTCTTTGGGGAAACTAGAACTAGGCCATGTGGAAAGGCAGAAAATGACAAGGTGTGTCTTTCTGAAGGCATTCAGGTAGTCAAAGTAACATGAGTGCAGCAATGATACAAGATCTAGTCCTTTTTTTCTGCTGTGCATATATTTCTGAGATGAGAAAAGTAGGAATAGATTTCACATCAGTGATTCTCAGCTGGGAGTGATAAGGCCATCCCTCTCCCCAAATTATGCAATGTCTGGAGACACTGCATGACCAGGAGTGAGGCTGCTATTGACACCCAATGTGTAAAGACCACTGAATATTCACAAACCCTTACAACAATTAAAAATTTACCTGACTCCAAGTGTATATATAGTGCCAAGTTTCAGAAATTTTGATGCCATGTTGGAAAATGTTTGAAAACTTCTGCTTTGGACAAAGGTTTCCTTGTGCTTGCTGAGTTTTAAGCAAGAGATTAATATGCTAACATCACTCCTGTCTTCCCCCAAGCCATTCTGAGCACTTCTGTGGAAACAGTAGGCATCGCATAAAGCTCGGCCTTACTTGCCATTTCAAAAAAGAGCCTCGAGTTTGTTCTGACCTTTCTACCTGGGAGACAACCATGCATTCTTAATTCTCTTGGATTCTTCTCTTGATCTACAAAAATTTGTTTCTCAATTAAGTGCAAGAACAACTATATCTTCTTCCTAAATTAATGGTTTTCTTGACCGGAGTGTTCACTTATTTATTAATTCACCCAAAGGAAATGTGCATTTCTCAGATTTCACAAATCATGTAAACAACATTTTTATACTCAACATTTTAGTGGCAATAAATCATAACATCTGTATAGTATCTGTGATTTGTATAGCAAATACATATTGCTGGGTATATATAGGATTTTGGTACATCTTCAACTTCTGAAGCATCTCAATCCAATAGAGACCCTCCTTTATCCCAATTGATATTAATTTTAGCATTATAATTGATAATATTAATATTTTCCAAATTATATGTCCAAATATTATAAGCATGTTACTCCTATATAATACAACACTGATATTTTATGAGTTTTTATGATTAAGTTAAATTTCAAATTAAATATTCATATTAAGTATTTACCTAGAAATTAGAGGCAACCAATTTGTACTTTATTCTGTTTTGTAACCTTAGCAAAAATTTGTTTACCACAAAACAAATTTTAGCAAAAATTTGTTTACCACAAAATAGTGTGTTTATATGCAGTGCAGATAGATAGATAGATAGATAGATAGATAGATAGATAGATAGCTGTATTACCCTATCTCGACCTGTTCTGGTATGTTTCTTAATTACTATATTTTAAAATCCTAATTAATGAAGGCTGAGCTAGAAAGGTCAAATATGTTATTAAATAAAAGACTGTGCTGTGTTTGTACAAGATATTGTGTATCTAACTGGTATCTTTGCTACTTTAAAATGAATTCAAGGGTTCCCATGGCCTATCTAATTAATAAGTATAAATCTGTTTTCACCCCTATCCAATTTGGGCTAACCTCCTACTAAAGATTTATCTTCATATACTAAGCAGGAAGGAATGCAGTAATTGATTAGTATGGTCTACCCTGGGCTCCAGAGTGATGAAAATTGGCGTTCACTTATCAAGTGAAGTCATCTGCCACGTGTTTGTGAACAGATACAATTGTTAACTAGTGTTAATATTTTTGTGCAAATGAGGCTAATGGCACTAGTAGGAAAAAAGCAACTATCTTTGGGCATATTCTAGATACTAGTACATCCCTCATCTCATTTAATAGGAACATAAATCCTCTGAGACACATGTTTTGTAAGTGGGAAACTTACTGAGCTTAGAAAAAGACGTGTTATCTAGCAGAAAGTTAGACCCTGAACTCACTCTGGTTTAGTTGGCTTTGAAACGAATGCTTTCCTATGCTTACAGGGCTGTGCGTACCACACATCTTTAGAAGTTTTCTTTCTTGTGTAGGTAAAATTAAGAAGAAAATCGCAAATCATGGCTTCAAGAATGAAGATCTTGGATCTACACTAAGTTTTCAAATCATAAAA
Organism: Hydrochoerus hydrochaeris; assembly: GCA_004027455.1. Classification (NCBI taxonomy): domain Eukaryota; kingdom Metazoa; phylum Chordata; class Mammalia; order Rodentia; family Hydrochaeridae; genus Hydrochoerus; species Hydrochoerus hydrochaeris. Next base: position 141,961 of record PVLA01001563.1, on the reverse strand, counting down.
ATCTGTAATCGCTTTCATAATCAATCTTAGAACATCTTGGGCATTTCAAACAGAGACATCCCGACACGCTGGGGACTGCTCACCATTTTTCCCCAGCTCTCCCACCTATCCTGTAGGAAGCCACTAGTCTATTTTAAGACTCCATAAATCTTTCATTTTCCATATCATTTGCAAGGTTTCTACATGTTGTATTAATTATCACTACTTCATTCCAGTGACTGATATTTGATTATATGAATAAAATATGTTGGTTTTCACTTATTTCTCAGTTGGCATACATTTGGTCTATGCTAAAATTTTTGGCTATTGGTAATAATGTTATGAACATTTGAATACACTGTTTTGTGTGTAAAATATAATTTTAATTCTCTTGCAAATTACTATGCATGAAATTGTTCATATGGAAACTCTGTTTATTTTTTTTTCTAAATTTGGCCTAGTTTATTGCAAAGTCATACTCTGCCTCTTTTCTCCATGACTCTCCACTTTTCACCAATGTGCTATAAAAATATATTCAGATTTAAGCATTTCTTTGATTCATTTCTTTGTGAAGTTTCATGTGTCTTTTTCTATTGTTTGTTGGTACAATTTAAATAATGATCACATTCATCATAGGGAATTTGTACTTTCACATGCTACATATTTCTTTTTTCCAATTCCCCTCCCTTCAGCCCTTCTTCCCCTTCTTATTTACAAATCTTTGCTTCCATTTTATCCTTCTTCCTCATTTTTTCTTTTCCCTTACTTCCTTTTCCCCTGCCGTTTCCCTATTAACATTTTCTCTTCAATAATTTCTTCCTATTTCACAATATCTGTTATGCATTTGGGTTATTTACACTTTCAGTTTCTCACACAAGAGAGACTGTGATATTTGCATATTTGTGTCCCATTTACTTTACAGAAGAGTATGGTCCAAGGTCCATCCCTTTAGCTACAAGTATCTTAAGTTTATCCTTCTTTATAACTGAGTAGAACTCAATTGCATTAAAAGAATGCATCTTTTTAAATCTATTCATCATTTGATAGGCATTTGGGTTGTTTCCAAGGATTAGTTATTACAATCTGTGCTGCTATAAATATGGGTGTGCATATCTCACTGTGGTGTGATGCTTTTAATTCTTTTGGGAAGATATAAAGAAGGGGAATAGCTGGGTCAAATGGGAGCTCTAATTCTAGTATTTTTGAGTAATCTCCACACTCATTTCCACTTTGGTTGAGCCAGTCTATACTTGTACCAAAAGTGAAGAGGTTTTTCTTTTTCCCCAGAGCCCCACCAGTATTTGTTATTGGTTGATTTCCTCATAATAGCCATTGTTTCTGGGGTGAGATGGAATCTCAGCACTGTTTTAGTTTACGTCTCTTGAATGTCCAGTGTTGTTCAACATTGTTTCATTATATTTATTTTCTGTTTGTACTTCTTCATCTGAGAAGTGTGTATAATTTTAGAGCCTCTGTTGGACTCAGTTTTTAAATTTGAGGGGTGTGATTTTTTTTTCAGTTCTTTATATGTTCAGAACAACTAGATATGATTTTTTCCCATTCTGTGGGTTGCCTTTTCACTCTGTTGATGATTTTTTTTTTGCTGTACAAAAGCTTTTTAATGAGATCTCAGGTGTTCATTCTCTGTAATACTTCCCAGGCAATCAGGGTTTTGTTCATAAAGTTTTTGTCTGTACCGAATGTCTTCAAGAGTTCTACATTTTCTCCCCTCCAAAATATTTAGTGTTTCTGCTTTAATATTTAGATCTTTGATCCATTTTGATTTTAGTTTAGTGGATTGTGATAGTTATGGGTCTAGATTTGGTCTTCTGTGTGTATAGAGCCAATTTTTCTAGCACCATTTATTTTCCTTCCAGTGAATATACTTGGCCTCTTTGTCAAAGATTATGTGGCTGAGTATGTTTGGAATAATTTCTGCAACTTCTAATGTATTCATTGATCCTATGGTCTGTTTTTTGCCAGTATCACTCTATTTTTATTAGAGTACTCTGTAGCATGATTTCAATGCCAGATTATTTAATAAAGTATCTGCAGCTCTTACATTACCACCAGCAACATATGAAACTTTTAAATTCTCCATACTCTCTTAGGAATATAGCCATTCTAATGTATATGTAATGTTACCTCTTTGTATTTTTCCTTACATTTCTTTAGAGTCCTTATGTGTTTACTGAACATTTTATGCATTTATTAGGTATTTGTGTATTTTATTTAGATCATATATTTTATTTTTGAAAACTATATGAAAAAATACACAGAAAGAGGGATGTGCCTGGCATATGGCCACATTTTTGTATAAGAAAAAACTGTAATTTTTCCCTGCTTGTTCAATAATAATATTTCTCTCCAATGGTTTAGGATTTAAGAGGCAGTAATTCACTAGAAATTATTTAACATTAATAGCAGGTACATAGATTTAGGCTTTACTTATTCTGATGTGCTCAATTTCAAGATTTATTAACTGTACAACTCATATAAATACAAACATAAGTAGCAATTAAGAAATGTTTTTGTGAGAATTTACATTATTGCTCAGCAGGTTGAGGGAAAACAGTTTTACCCACACCATTTGCAATATTGCTTTTCAAAGCAGTCACATGACAACTTCAACCCATGCCTTTTAAAACCTTTCAGACAACAGATGTATCTTATAGAAGTGTAACGCAAAATGTTAACTATTGTTCAGCTATTATGCAGATAATATTATGCTAAGCCATTTAGAGTTGCTTTTGACAAAATCACTGTCAAGTAGTTAGTTATTTTCCTCACTTTACTAAAAATGGGGAGGTGAATTTACTTCTGCAATACTACACAAACCTTAAATAAAAAAGTTGGGGTTTTGAACTAATGCTGTTTTATTTTAGATAATTTGTTCTAGGTTCATTTTTACTAAACATAGTCTCTGTGCTCCTGGGCCTGGTTAGATTGGACACTTCACTGAATTCACTGGAAGTTAATTTACTACTTTCTGGTAATAGTTCTAATTTTGTGTTGTTCCTCAGTGCCTTCATTTTTGTAAAAATTCAGGTAAGCTTTATTTTGGCCAACCCAGATTTAGTATTCATTATGTAAATTATGGATTCCCATGAAACCTATGCATTCAATAAATTTAATGGGAGCTTATGCTAAATATCAGATGTGGGCAAAATCAAATAAATTGTTATATCTGACAACACACTAGAATAAGTGCTAAACTTGCAAAAGTGAGAAAATGGAGATAAGGTATTGCTACTAGGATAGACACATTTTATGTTAAACAAAAGCAAAAATATATGCCAGCTTTTTTTTCAGCTGTGTATCAATAGTGTCTTTATAGTTACTTGATGAAAGGCATTGTTACAAAATCTATTGTACTAAATTTAAATTTTTCACCATCAATTCCCTATGTCATCACTACTTCAGTTCCAAATGATAGATTTGGAGGAGGAAAGGCAAAAAATAGAAGAAGCCATGTTACAAAAAATGTACTAATGCTATATATATATATATATATATATATATATAGTATTTCATTGTAAGATCCTGTGTAATTTTGAATGACTGCAGCAAAAAGGAAAAAAAAAGTGGGTTTAGCATATAAAGATGAGGCTATAACGGGTGTCTAGAGTCAACTGAGGAAGGATCTTGTGCATTAGTTTTGGTGGGGGTGGGTTTTATCCTGAAAGCAATACAGAACTGATGAAGTGTTTTAAGCAGAAAATTGTTAAAAATAATTTTAAAAAAAGGTTCAACAAATTGTATCAGTAGTCAATGGATAAAAATGGGAAGAAAATTCAGGTGCAGAAACTAAATAGCAATCACTTCGCTCTGCTCAGAATGCTCTAACAAAATACTATAGACCAACAGACTACTTCTTAGAATCTTGACACTTAGTTATTCAAGTTTAAAATACTAACCAATCCAGTTCTTATTTAGTGCCACCATTCTGAGAGGCTAAAAGAGGAAGCACTGACTCCTCTTATAGTGCCTATCATGCATCGTAATTCTCATGACATTTGAAAGTTCCTCCTAATACTGTCACCTTGCACAATAGTGTTTCAATATATAATCTTTTGGTGGGTGGGGACACAAATATGGTCTATAATTTTAATAGGGCTACATACCTAATTTAATAAAGGCTCCAATATCTAATGATGAAGACAAAAGGTATAGATATGAGAAAAGCTGGTAACTGCAAGAGGTAGATTTTTGTGTGATTTCTGGCTGAAATTGTTAATACTACTAACATTTACCAAAAGAGTTCACAGTAGGAAGTAAATATTTTGTTTCTGTTTCAGAAAAAGTGATTCAGTTGAAGACAAATAGCCATAGAGTCTTAGTTTAAATTTCCTATGGGGTATACTGTTAAGGATATGTGTTAAAACTCAGTATTTTCTAATCAGTGAATGAATGGCTATGCATCTAAAGCTCCAACTCACTCTCTGAATCATATACTTTTTCTAGATAGTATCCATTTTGTGTGATAGTTGAGCTCAGTTTTCATCAGATTGACTTGACAGTCACATTGAGCATCAGGAAAGCTCACTTCTGTGTAGACCAAGGAGGCCTGACCCTGAGTGCTATATCTAGATTCTACCTGTTCTTTGGCACTGTCAATCTGTTCTACTCAGCCACCCTGAATTTAAACATATCTGCTAGAGAATATACTTTATCTATGATCTTTCTACCTTAGAGCCAGCTGACCATGGAATAAACTCCTTGAAACACTAAACCAAATTAAACCTCTCTTCTGTTAATTATTAGGTTTGAGTTACAGTGTTCCAGTTACTGCAAAGTGACCAATACCAAAACAATCAAGCAAACAAACAAAAAACAACTGGTACCAAGGAGCAGGGTCATTGCTCTTGGGTTGGGTTTGGTGACTATATCCAACCCTGTGGATTAGAAAACTTCATAACTTCTTTGAGAAAGATGTTGGACAAATTGGGAAAAGCAGATTGAAAAAAATCCTAGAATACTTTAAGCAGAACATGAAGACTGATTCTGATTAGAGCTCAGAAGACCAGAAATCTGACAGGAATGCAGAGAGGCTCAGTAGGGCTCATATGGGAATGAAGACAATATTGGAAATTGGACTAGGGGCCATTTGTGTTAGTTTTAGCGATGGCTATCAGATATCTCCAGTGAAGGGGAAAGGATAAGGATAATGATCTATGCAGTCATATTACTATTGTAAGTTTTATTTTTCTTGACATTAACCAGGCACTCTGTCTCTATATTTATTATCATATTTTATTAACTCTCCTTAAAACCCATCCTTAATTCATGGTTTCATATGAATACAAACATTAATTTAAACATAACACAATGCCTTCAAAATGTGTCACACTGGATTTCATTATGACTGAAGTATAACACACAATATTTATCTCCATCCCACAAAGGTCCTCTAAAGGAAGAAGCACATGGTTGTATTTTGAAATGGGTAACTGCGGGAGAACATTGGAAACCGTCAAGAAAGAGACCTCAAATTTGTATGATTCAGAAACTAGAGACAAAAAAAAACTAGAGATATAGTAAGAGAAATAATTATCTTGGCATCTGCCCTATGAGCTCCACAGCTAAGAGGAGTAGTCTTCTCTTTGCAAGGCAAAGGGAAGAAGATAATGCCTAAGAAAAAAATGTTTCCACATGGATGAGACTAATTCATGTTACTGGAATGTTTCACAATGCTCACATGCACACAACCTACTCAGATAAACTACTGGAAATCTGCACAGAGCCTTCATATGGGCTTTCAGGGAATCAGCAGGATGCTGCACCCGTACCCATCTTGAAAAGAGACTTTTTTTTTTTAAATTTGTACTCTTTGGATGAACTTCCTGTTCATTTGGAAGTGAAGAAATAAAAATCTATAAAACAAACAAAAATAACAACAAAAAATGAGGTACTTTATGATCACCAAATCAGGCTTACAAAATATGCTTAAGGGAATTCTACATCCAAAAGTGAAAGGAAGTGAAAGGAAGATGAAAAAATGTGAAAGTATAAATTCCCCCAGATAAACAGATATGTAAAACATAGGTAGAAAATAATCAAATGTTATCAATGTAGTGAGTCATCAAAACGCCAAGCTGAAAAAGAGAGGCATTAAAAAAAACAAGAAGTAATGAAATGCCTTAAAACAAAGAGAAGCCTTGAACCAGATATCTTTGTTGTTGTATTTTTACAGAACATTTAAAAACTAACAACAGTAGCCAAGCATGGTGTATCAGGACTGTAACAGCAGAACTTAGGATGGGGAGCCAAAACAATCACAAGTTTGTGGACAACCTGAGATACAGTGAGAAGCCTGTCCAAAACTGAAACAAAAATAAAACAAAACCATAAAAACCATCGCCAATTCTCAAACATATTTATAGAACCAAACAGAAGGAATCTTTTCAAACTCCAGCTGTGTGGCCAATACCAAAACCTAAAAAGGATACAATAACAGAAAAGAAAAATATAGAACAATAAACTTCATGATCATAGATGGAAAATTCTCAACAATACATTAGCAAATTGAACACAATAGCACATTAAAAAATCACACATCATTCAAATAGGCTTCATTTTCTGGATGGAAAGATAGCTCAGCTTAACATATAAGTCAGTAAATGTTAATGTATAACATTAACAGAATGATAGACAAAGCTCATCATTCATCTAACCATCTCAAAAGGTGCAATCAAGGCTATAGTAAAATTCATCATACCTTTATGATAAAATCAATGAATAAATTAGGTAAAAGAGGAGGATAGATCAAAATAATGTGAGATGTATATGACAATCCAATAGCAGATATCATCTTGGCTGAGGAAAAACTAAAAATATTTCTTCTAAGAACAGGAAAAAGACAAAGATGCCTAGGTTCACTAATCTTATTCAATATAGTACTAAAAGTTTAATCAGATCAATTAGTAGAAAAATAAATATATGTCACAAAATATGAAAAAAGGCAAATTATCACTGTTTACAGATTATGTGACTTTATACATATGAAAACCTTACAGATTCTTACCAAAAGATTAGTAGAATTCATAAACTAAAATTCAGGAAACTACCTGGGAATAAAATCAACATTTAAATTTCAGTTGCTTAAATAAGGAGGTAAATCTCTGCAATAAAAACTGTAAAATGCTGATGAAAGAACTTAAAGACCCTAAAATCTGGAGAGACTACAATGTTTCTGAGTTGGAATAATTAATTAATAAATAATTTTAAATGTCTGTATTATCCCAAATTATCTTTAAATTAATTGCAATACCCATCGAAATTTACTTCTTTAACACCCTTCACAAAACTAGAAAAAAAGTTACTAAAATTAACAAGGAATTCCAAAAGATGCCAGCCTAACAAATCTAGAGCCAAAAGAACAAATATTCAAATTCAGTATATGCTGTGGAGTCCTAGGAAACAAAACAGCATGGCATTGGCTTAAAAAATACACTAATGAAACAAAATAGCAAATCCATGATTAAAACAACTGTAGGCACCTTATTCTCAACAAAGATGTCAAAAACATACACTGAAAAATGACAGACTTTTCAATAAATGGTGCTGGAAAAATTGGCCCTTCTCAAGAGAAGAAACAAAACACACACACACACACACACACACACACACACACGGAAAAGTGCTTGGTAGCATTAGATAACCAGGAAATGCAAACAAAAATGCCAAAGAAATATCACACTCTAGAATGAAAACTATCCAAAATACCAGTAGATACAAATAACAAGTGCTTGTGAGAATGTAGAGAAAAAGGATCTCTCAAATGTAGATATGCAAAAGATAAGCAGAAAATAATCAAGTATTATCAGTGTAGTGAGTCATCAAAACATCAAGCTGTGTTAGTGAACATTTGAATTAGTAGTCCTGCGCATAGTATGGTGGTTCCTCAAAAGACTGAAAGACTGAAAGTAGAAATGCCATATGATCCCATTATTCTACTTCTTACTGTATATCCAAAGCATCTTAAGTCAACATATAGAAAATATACATGATTATGAAAAGGCAAGATTACAAAATCAGCCTAACTGCTCATCAAGAGAATTATGGATGAGGGAAATATGATGCGTATTCAGACTTACAAACATATACCTACAATATTCGATGGGCTATTATCTGACATGAAAACAAATGAAGTCATCTTCTGCAGCAAAGTGGATGGAACTGAGGGACATTATGCTAAGTGAAGTAAACCTGATAGAAAGACAAGTACTGCATGTTCTAAGTGAAAGCTACAAAACAAATAAACAAACAAACAAAACCCTTAAAGCAGAGTTGTGATTACTCAGTATATAGGTGAGGGTTCAGAGATGAGGATAAAAGAAGTGTGGCCAGATCTCATCAATGCACATTGTATTCATGCATGGAAATATAACTGAATCCCATTAATATGTGCAAAATTAATACATAGATAGGGGACAAAAGAAATGAAAAAGGTCCTATTGTGTAAACGTAGTATCTCACAGAAATCTTCTATGACTTTCGAATCTTGTCAGCCTATTTAGCCCTTGGCATTTCCAGCTAAGGACTGAATTAGTAGTCCTGTGCATGGTATGGTGGTTGGTCCCACTACTTGTCCAGTGATAACAATTCTATTGCATGCAATTCGAAATAAAATTTAATACTGCTTCATTCACTTGTGGGTATCTTCTATCATTAGATTCTCCCTAGTGCAGTGATTATAGTTGATTTATGCAAAATGCAAAGTAGCTGTCATATCTCTGAGAACAAAGGTTTGCTTCACTAATCAAATGTGTATTTGACTGCTTGGTTTTTGAACCCTTCTGCATTATCAGAAATATTTTATTTTAAGAATAGTGTAATCTTTATGATATCATTTTATATAGTAATTAAATCTAACACATACAGTAACAAGGGAGTGCAGAAAACAATTACATTAAAAAATAAAGCAACAGTGGCTTAGTCTTCGTATACTAAGCAACTACTTCATGACTCCTCATTGGCCAGCAAAGATTTTATGACACTATTGATAATAAAATAGAAAATCAGTGCTATGTATGCTGTTTGAAAGAATATGGGCTTCTTAAAAATCAATGAAATACAATATATCATATTTCTCTTCCAGCCTCAGGATTTACTTTTTCCACTTAAAAAGTATGACCCATAAAAGGGAAGAGGGAGGAGGGTTATGTTTGTGGGTTTTCTTCTTGGAAGTATGAGTTTGTTTAGAGTCCAAAAGCATCTTCTGTCTGTGAAATTTAATGATAGGTTATAACCTGGTTTTCTCATTATTCTTATGCCCAATTTTCCAGGTTTAATATGAATATTTGAGAAAGGAAATTTTCTGAGAGGCATTTGCAAGTTACAGCCTTTGTCCTGTTTTATTTGGTTGGAGAACTATGAATGATTTCATAGTTAAACTGGTTGAACAAAAGACAACAAAAAAATATTTTGTGGTATAAATATTTGACAAACTTTAAATGCAGTGTCTACCGGTAAATTTTCATTGCAATAAAGCATTAGCCACTTAACATTTAGCACCTGACAGCCTTATCAATATAAAAGCCAAGCCGAATTGCTGAGATAAAGAGTATATGGCCTGAGAAATCTAGCCTGATTTTCACAAAAAGTTTATTGACATCTGCTGTGTGTCAGTTTCTCATGAGCCTTGTGGATTTGATCCAATTTAGACTGCATCTGGATGATAATTTAGGATCTTGGTAATTTCCTGTCTTTAAATTAATGAAGGCATGCTCCGTTCAAAAATTTACTTATTTGTGTTTAATTTAGTTCATTTCACTGTGCTGAAATATGCCACTGTGCTCTTTTTTCTCTCTTTCTTGGAACTTATAATTTTCTAAATTCACTAAAACCACCATTATCAGTTCCACTTTGACCCAGAAGACATTTAGAAGAACTTTTCTCAGTCTTTCAGATGCCTTCTTTTCCCAACATTTTTGTTCTTTTGTTTTTACTCTTTCATACTTTAAATTGAACTAAACAATGTGTTGTGTGTGATTTCTAAACCTGTAGAGTAACATATGATTCTTTATTCAAAAGAATGTAGCAACTTAAAAAGAAAATGCATTTTCAGTGATGGACAAAGTTTTGCTTTATATATTATAAATATTAAAATATACTTAGATATCCATTATGTGATTTCATTATGATAATGAAATACATTTTACCCTTGAATTTTTAAAACCTATCTGTCAAAAGTGAAGAGTACTGACTTTTTGTTCTGTTTTGTTTTTGTTTTTTGAAGGGTGCTGACTCAGAACTTGAAGTAAATGTACTTTATTAACAGAGCTATAGATGCAAAAATGCTTCTAAAATTTCATTCAGCACATATTTCATGAGCACCTAGTCTAAAAGATATGATGATTAGAAATATTTTATGGAACTCAATCACCAAAATACAATCCTGCTACATATCCTGTATAACATTATTCCAATTCTTATAAATATTAAGAAGTAGAAGTTTAAGATAATACATGCATGTCCTCATGGAATGTAATTGGAAAGCCAGGACAATTCTTTTTAAATTTTTCATAAAATTTCTTTTCTTTTTTTTTTTTTAAATTTAAACACACAAAAAAAGACAAAACAGAAAAAAGGGTAGAGGTAGTACACAATTTTAAAGAAAAATATTAACACTAGGGAATTGCTAGTTGATGAATTAGAAATAGTTATTCAACTTACAAAATCAAAGCATCAAAAGTGGACAGATACTCAGACATTAACAGTGCAAACCATTCTGTTCAATGATATAATGAAAACTTAGTAATATGGTCATCTATATTACACAACTAAGCATACATATAGTTAAATACTTTAGAGCACTTTTCCTCTCTCTCACTTTCACAATTTCTATTATACATTTTTGATCTTATTAGTCTTCCAGCTTTTTACTATTTTTTTAAACTAGAGAGATGATGTGATATGTATAAATGTGGGTATTATTTATTTCACTTATTAGGATAGTATCAAATTGCCTCCATTTACCTATAAAGGCCTCAATATCATTCTTTTTCATAGCTGAGCAATATTTCATTGTGCAACAATACTGCATCTTTTTCTTCCACTCTGCAGTGGATGGGCATTTTGGTTGTTTCCAAGATTTAGCTATTACAAATTGTACTGCTATAAATATGGGTGTATATACATTACTGTGACATGATCTTTCAATTTTGGGAGGAAAGCACCCAGGAGGGGAATAGCTGGATTGAATAAAACTTCCAAGGCTAGTTTCTTGAGGAACATCCATATTGATTTCCATAGTGACTGTACCAATCTACACTCCCACCAGAAGTGAGGAGGCATTCCTTTTTCCGCATAGCCTCACCAATATTTATTATCAGTTGATTTCTTTAAGGCAGCTATTCTTTCCAGGGTGAGATGAAATCTCAAAGCTGTTTTAATTTGCATTTCTTGAATGACCAGTGATGGTGAACATTTCCTCATGTTTCTTTGCCATTTGTATATCTTCCTCTGAGAACTGTGTGTTCATCTCAGATGTCCATTATTGGAAAGAGTATTTGAATTTGGGGGGCTTGATGTTTTTCAATTCTTTACATATTCTGGATATAAGCCCTTTGTCTGAGGGATTGTCAACTATAATTCTTTCCCATATTGTAGATTTTCTTTTCACTTTGTTGGTGATTTTTTTTTGAAGTGCAACAACTTTTGAAGAATGTGAGGCCCCAGTTGTTGAGTCTTTGAAATGTATCCCATGCTGTTTGCATTTTGTTCCTGAATTTTCTGCCTACCCCTATATCTCCAACTTTCCTACCTGCCTTGCCATCCAATAGATTTAGTGTTTTTGTTTTAACATTTAGAACTTGGATCCATTTTGACTTTAGATTAGTGTGTGGGTCTATTTTCATTCTTTGGCATGTGGAGAGCCAATTTTTCCAACACCAATTATTGAAGAGGCTATCCTTTTTCCAGTGAGCATGTTGAGCCCCTTTGTCAAATATAAGGTGGCTGAGTGTCTTTGTAGTTGTGTTTGCATCTTCTAATCTATTCCTTTGGTCCTCAGGTCTATTTCTTTGCCATTACCATGCTGATTTTATCACTGTGGCTTTGTAGTATAATTTCAGGTCAAGAATTGACATAACTCTTGCTTTGCCCTTGTTGCCCAGAATTGCCTTTGCTATTCTAGGTTTATTCTGTTTCCAAATGAATTTTAGAATTATGTTCTCTCTAGATCTGTAAGGTATGTTAGTGATATTTTGATTAGGATTGCATTAAATTTGTATAACAGTTTTGGGAGTATGACCATTTTCACAATGTTGGTTCTTCCTAACCAAGAGCAAGGAATATCCTCCCATTTTCTAATATCCTCTTCAGTTTCCCTTTTAGAATAGTATAGTTTTCAGCATATAGGTCTTTTACATTCTTGGTTAGGTTGATTCTTAGATATTTCATTTTTTAGGTGCTATAATGAAAGACAATATTTCCACAATTTGTCTTCCAGTGAGTTTTTTGTTTGTGTACAGAAATGCTATTGATTTTTGAGTGTTGGCTTTGTATCCAGCTGTGCTGCTGAATTTGTTATCTCTAGTAATCTTTTAATGAATTTTTTGGGTCCTCTATATAAAATATCATGTCATTGGCAAATAATGATAATTTAACTTCTTCCTTTCCTATCTTTATTCCTTTTATTTCTCTCTCTTGTCTGATTGCTCAGGTTAATATTTCTAGAACTCTATTGAGTTCTGGAATGGTGATAGTGGATAACTTTGTCTTGTTCCTGATTTTAGATTGAAGACTTGCAGTTTTTGTCCATTTAGTAAAATGTTGGTTGTTGGTTTGTCATAGATGGCCTTTATGAGACTGAGGTAGATACCATCTATTCTGAATTTCTGTAGGGCTTTTATTATGAACAAGTGTTGGACTTTATCAAAAGCTTTTTCTGCATCTATGGAGATAATCATGTGATTTTTGTTTTTGGCTCTGTTGATGTGTTGTATTACATTTATTGATTTGGGTGTGTAAAACCATCCCTGTATTCCTAGAATAAATCCCATTTGGTTGTGGTATATAATCTTTTTGATGATTTGCTGCATTGTATTTACTAATATTTTATTGAAAATCTTTGCATCAATGTTTGTTAGTGACACTGGCCTATAGCTCTCCTTTTGGGTTGGGTCTTTCTCTGGTTTTGGTATCAGTGTGATACTTGCCTCTAAGAATGAGTTAGGATTGCTTCTCTTTTGATTTCATTGAAGAGTTTAAGGAGTATTGGCATCAAATGTTCTTTAAATTTCTTGTAGAATTCAGCTGTGAAACTATCAGGACCTGGGATTTTCTTTTTTGCTAAGTTTTTAATCATGTTTGCCATTTCAGTAGCTGATATTGGGCTATTCAAAATTGTTATATTTTCTTGATTGAGCTTTGGTAGTTCATATGCTTCAAGAAATCTGTCCATTTCCTCTGTTTTTTCCACTCTGTGTGAGTAGAGATTTTCAAAGTAGGTTTTCCTGATCTTTGGAATTTCCATAAAATCTGTAGTGATTTCTCTCTTTTAAGTCCTTATTGTGTGAATTTGAGTTTTTTTCTTTCTTTTTCTTGATAAGGTTGGCTAGAGGTTTATCAATTTTGTTTATTCTCCTAAAAAACAGTTTTTGATTCATTAATTCTTTGTATTTTTTTTTAGTTTCAATTGCATTAATTTCTGCTCTGATCTTTACAATTTCCTCTCTTCTATGAACTTTGGGTTTGAATTGCTCTTCCTTTTCTAACAGCTTGAGATGTAACATCAGCTTTATTTGTGCTCATTCCATTTACTTCATGTGACAATTTGTTGCTATATATTTCTCTCTTAGGACCACTTACATGGCATCCCACAGGTAATGGTATGTGGTATCCATATTTTCATTGAATTGTAGGTATTGCTTTATTTCTTCTTTAATTTCATCTGTAGCCCACTGGTTGTTCAGATGATTGTTGTTTAGTTTCCACATATTTATGCTCTTTTTGTAATTTCTTTTGTCATTAATTTCTAATTTCATTGCACTATGATCAGATATTATGTATGGGATAAATTCAATCCCTTTGCATTTATTTAAGAATGTTTTATGCGTTAATATATGTCTATATTTGAGAATGTCCCATGTGCAGCTGAGAAGTATTTGTGTTCTGATGTGTTTGGGAACACTCTGTAAACATCCACTAAGTCCAATTGCTCACAGGTATGATTCAGTTCTATTATTTCTTTGCTGATTTTTTGTTTCGTTGATCTGTCTCTTTGTGACAATGGGCTGTTAATGTCTTCTGTTATAATTGTATTCTTGTGTATTTGGTTTTTCATGTCCATTAGTATTTGTCTTATATAGTTGGGTGCTCCTGTGTTTGGTGCATATATATTTATAATTGTTCGTTCTACTTGAAGTTTTCCGTTAACAAGTATGTAGTGACTTTTTTATCTCTTTTAATTATTTTAGATTTGAAGTTCACATTGTCTGAAGGCATTATAGACACTCCTGCTTTTTTCTAGGTTCCTGTTGCATGGAAGACTGTTTTCCATCTTTTGGCTTTTAATCTATGAGTTTCCTTTTGCATCATATGTGTTTCTTGTATACAGCATATTGTAGGATCCTGTTTCTTGATCCATTCTTTCATCCTTTTTCTTTTGATAGGTGAATTGAGGCCATATACCTTTATGGATATAACAGATATGTACTGGATCAACTTTGCCATGTTATATTTCTGTTGTTTATGTTTTGCTTTTCCCCTTTGTTTATTTGCTAGCCCTGCCTGGTGGTGTCTTTCTCCTGTTGATCTGGAGATTATGATCTTTTTATTTCTATCTAGTATCTCTTTCAATACTCTATCTAGAGTTGGTTTTTTGGATATAAATTTCTTCAGTTGTTATTTGTCATGGAAGTGTCTTATTTCTCCATTAAATTTGAAAGACACTTTTTCTGGGTACATCAATCTGGATTGAAAGTTGTTTTCTTTCAGGGATTGAAATACTTTACTCCAAGCTCATCTTAACTTGATGGTTTGGGCTGAAATGTCTGCCTTGACTCTGATTGGTTTTCCTTGATAGGTGAGTTGTGTCTTTTTTCTGATAGCTTTTAGTATTCTGTTTTTATGTTGTGTGTCTGGGATTCTAATTAGTATATGTCTGAGTATAGATTTATTTTGGTTTTGACTGTTTGGCATCCTATATGCCTCAGTTATCTGTATATAGGACTTTTTCCCTTTATTTGGGAAATTTTCTGCTTTTACTTCTGTGAATAGTTTATCGATGTCATTTGCTTCATCATCTTCATTGATGCCTATTAGTATTATATTGCTTCTCTTGGCATCATCCTGAAGCTGCTGTACTGTCATTGCATGTTGCTTTGTTGTTTTTTAAAGTTCTACTCTTTCATGATTGCTGACTGTGATCCTGTCCTCAAGGTCTGAAATTCTATCCTCAGCTTCAATTAAACAGTTTTGCCAGCTTTTAATAGAAGTTTTTGTTTCTTGGATATCTCTTTGAATTTGTTTCATAGATTCTGCTTGCTATCTATATTGTTCATTCAAGGTTTCAATCAATTTCCCATGTTCCTGTATTTTTTTTTTATCTATTTCTTCTCTGGCTATGCTGGTCAACTCCTTTGCTAAGGTTGTTATTTCTGTCTTTATGTGGGATACTATTTCTAATCTGATTTCCTCTATAGCCTCATGGATTTATTTCTTTATTTCATTTGCTATCTTTTTGGAGATTTCTATGGTATGATTTTTAAAGTCCTTTATTTCAATGTTGCCTATACTTGCTCCTGATGGACTAGATATTTGATACTGTATTTTGCTTTTTGTTTTGTCATTTTCACCCTTTGGGCTATTATTTGGTCTTTCAATCCCAATAGTCTCAGCTGTCAGTACTGTGGGTCTTAGGGTACTATTGTGTGGTATATGTTTGTCCAGTTGCTGAGTACCACAATAAAGAGGAAGCCCAGTCACCTGAATTCCTCCTGCAGGGCCTCTTGGATGAGTCCTATGTACTTCCTGGGGTGACAAGCCTAGGAGTATTAATGTAGGTCTACTCTTAGTTCCTGCTGATACTTTGTCTTCAGGTTATTCAAGGTCACCAAATTTCCCTGTCTATAATGTTTGTGTTGGCTGAGGCTCTACTGTGTCCTTACTGAGCGTCTGTGTGTCTCATAAGCCCTTTTGATTTTCTCCAAGTTGGAAGAGACCTTATTGGCATACTCCTCACCCTGCCTGATGTTCTCTGTGTAGGAAGCAGTCACTCACACTCTTGCCAGACTTGCCAAGGTCTTACAGTTAGTTGGAGGGAACTTTACTACTTCTCCTATTTACCCATTGCAGACTTCTATTTTAGGGGCATACTCACCACACTGACTGGAGCTTGCTGAGGTCTTCTGTTTGGGTGAGGCAGTAACTGAATCTCCCATCAAGCTAGCACATTTAATCCACTTTAGTCCAAGGTTCTGGAAGAAAGGGTGGGAGCCAGAGTTCAACAGCAGTATTAAGTCCAGGAGGTAGGGGGGGGGGTCCCTGAGGGGTGTACCAGTGTCCTTGATCTGGGCATCTGCAGGGCACATAAGAAGTGCATGGTGTGGCAGTGTAGGTGGCCCAGGGCTGAGGTGTGGGCTGAAGTCATAGGTCCTGGAGTCATCAGTCCAGGTGTCATTGGGGCATGCCAGAACTGCACTGCCCAGTGGCATAGGTGGTCTGGTGCTGAGGGGTGGGCTGGTGGCATTGGTCCAGGCATCCCTGGGGCTTGTGGGAAGTGTATGGCAGCATAGGTGGACTGGGGCCAAGGGAAAGACCAGAGTTGTTGGTTTGGGCATCTACCAGGCTTGCAGGAAGCGTGTGGAGTGGAGGCATAGGCATTTGGGGGCCCAGGGGTGGGCCAGAGTCCTCCATCAAGGCATCTTCAGGGTGTGTGGGCACTTTTTAAAGTTTTTATTTTACTTAATATGTCATGGATGGTAACCTAGAAAGTATGTATAATACAGGAGCTGATACTGAGTGGGAATTAAAAGCATATGAAAAGCAAAAGTACAAAGGGCTACAGTGAGGAAATTTAAGGCAAAGCAAGTAAGAAGGGTTGGAGTGAAATTGAAGAGAAGAGAATAGCAGAAAACAAACAACACCAGACCTCTGCCTGGAAGACAGACCAGGGATTACAGATTATTCTGTAAAAGAAGGAGAGCATTTTATAGAATCACCTCATTTTAAACATATGTATTTCTGCAGTACAGGCTCATTAGGAAAAGATGAGCAAGACTGAAGTTTGGAAAATTCTTGAGGGTACATGATTTACAAAGCCTATTCTTATTTGCCATCTGTGTAATTGCAATGTACTTAATTAAAAGTAAACACTGTGAAAAGATGGGGATTTAGCTCAGCGACCTAAGTGCCTGACTTTCAAGCATGCCACTGTGAGTTCAATCCCCAGTACCAATAAAAAAGAGAGAGAGAGAGAGAGAGAGAGAGAGAGAGAGAGAGAGAGAAAGTAAGTGCTGTGGTCTTATTTTTATGTTCATTCCCACTGAGTTCAAATTGATTTTTGTTTATTTTTATATCTCCTAATATATAAGTATTTCTTTAGAAAAATCTATTGTTCTTGTTGTTTATCTCATTTTGTTTTTCTACTAATGCTAGTTCTAACTTTCTTAATAATGGGAATGTTTTCTGTGAAATGTGTCCATAGAAAATTCTGGTATTGTACCAAAATCAAACATGTACTTTGACAAATCAAAACTGTTACAAAGCAAAATACAAAATAAAGTAATCTTCTTGGACCACAGTTGTAAATATAGTTCATTTTTCACTGAATTATCATTATGCAGAGCGTGACTGTGCTCTTAGTCTGCAAAGTGTGTATCCATCTGGATACATCTTCATTCTCCTAACTATGGACAAGCAGAAGAGCACTTCTTCTTCCTCCAAATCACAAATCATGCTTTAGTCACCATAGATATTCATATCCTTTAATGGAGCCACATGAAGTTTTCTTTATGGTAGATACTCAGGGTCAAATTTAAAGCACATGGTCTATTTTCATTGCACATATTGCCTGCTATTAAACACATTTAAAGAGAAAGGGATGAAGAGATTTTATAACCTAACATCTCAGCCACACTTCATATTATCATTTTTTATTTTTAAATATATTTAGGTATCAATGCTTTTAAAAATTTTACAACTTTTTCAAATATGCCTAAAACAAAGATTGAAGTTAAATCTCTTCATTTACATTTGCTTTACTTTTCTGTTTTGATAAAATGATTGATCCAAATCTGAATGTGTTATTCTTGTATTGTTGCTATAAAAAGTTTACCAATAGTTTACAGCCTCAAATTTAAATAAATAAATATGAGTTATCCTATAGCTCTGGGAAACAGAAGTGGGTCTCATTGAGGTAAAAATTGAGGTGTTGAGAACAAACACATCTCACTGACAAAGCACTTTTGTCTTCTCTACTTCTGTAGATTTTGTGATTACATTGAACCCATCCAAGTCATGAGGAAATAATTTATTATTTACAGCAACCTGAATTCCACCTGCCACCTTAGTTTCCCATTTTTCAGGGTGGCATAAAATATTCAAAGGCTTTGGATTTGGCATTTAGGATGTAGGCATATTTTTAGAGCCATTATTCTGATAATATTACATAAATATCATCTTTAAATAATTCTTCTCCAATTTCAAAATCGCTTTCTTATATATTAAAAATACCAATAATCATTTTAATCTTATTTTGTTATTATTATTCTCATAAATATCCAAACATAATACACTCACTGTGTTTTATCACTTCATTTTTATATGTACATAAACTATATAATATACATTTTAATGTAGTTCTTAAAAATATTCAGTTCATTGTGTTACAGATGTCCCATTTTTTAATTTATTCCATTGATTTGTCACATTGATAGTTAGCACTCTTTTCTTTATATTTAAACCTTAAACAAGATCTAAAGCCAAAGGAAATTAAAGCTCAATGTATTTGGGAAAAATATGTGTCAGTGGATACCATTTTATATCATAATGGAAGGTCTAGTAATATTCCTTACCCAGTGTATTAAATGTTTTATCATCTATTTAGCAGTTAAAATTTGACAATTAATAATGGCCATTTCCTTTATCTCCATCTGCCAAAACTAAAAGTATTGGTGAATCTGTATTGCAGATTAACTGCCTATATTATCTGAGGGACTTTTTTGTTCCCTTACCACATCTAATGAATCTCTGGCAATCCTATGTTTCTCTTAATCCGCTTAATCTGCACTAAATATTTCTAAGATTTTTTTAAGAAGTTCTCATTGATGAATGTACCTTTGGAAGATTTTCTAAAACTGATACAAAACCTTGGGTACACTCTTATATATTCACATAAACATTCCTTTTATTATTTTAATGTGGTTTTTGAGATAGAATGTATAAACTGTATACAAACAGGTTTTTTTTCTTTACTTCTTCCCCCCTCAATTAATTTATTCTTAGATAGATGATGAAACTTCTGATTTGGGGAACTTATGGTTACAAGAAAATATAAACAAAGTTTGTTTTTTAGTTTACTTTTAAATATGTATAAATGCTAACATAAATGTAGTATTTCCTTGCCTTCTTAATATGAAAATTCATATGTGAGTTAGATATCTATTTTAATATTCTAATATCTAATGCATGAATTCCTAAACTCCTTGCATTGAGTGATAATGTTTCCCCAAGAGACTAGACTTAGTGAAGAAACTAAGACTTGAAAAAAATATGACTACCAATTTGGAATTTCAATGGGACTGATTATCTGAATTAATTCTTAATCTCCAGGCTAAGGAAATACAACAGAAAATTCACACTTTAATGCTTAAGTGATTCATAAAATGAATTAGCTTTTCAGCAGCTAAATATTACCCTGAGGGTCTAAAATATTTATCATAGCTTCCCAAATTATCCATGTTTTATCCATTAAAGAGTGCATATTCAAAAATAATTCATTATTCAATAAATGCTTATTTTCCTTCGATTGTGTACCATATTTTTATTGTTATATGCAGAGGATACAGTTGCGAAGAAAAACAGATTTTTTAAATTGTTCTTGTAGGTAGAGCTTGTTGTCAGTTTTATGGAATCACATGTGAATTTTAGTCCTTCAACCAGGAAATGTAAGGATGCCTTTGGCACTGAAGGCAATTCTGCTATTTGGAATAATTTTAGAAAGAGCCTGTATGCTAATTTTGATCATGTTAGCTGAGAATAATTCAAACACTAAATGAAAAATGGCTTAAAATAATTTATTTTTTCAGCAGTTCCATTGTTGGTCTGATGCGTACTCTTCACACGTGTTCAATGAGGGAAGTATAGCATTATCAGCTTGATAAATAGATATAGAAAAATATTACATATTACCTACTTTTGGAACAAAATGGGGAATAAATGCATAGGTGACAGTTGGAGGAAATCACTGAATTTTTCACCCTTTCTGAGAGGCCAAGAATGTACAGAGACTCAAGAGAAGTCACCAAGAAAGCTCCTATGGGAACTCTGTGGCTAACTTTGTTTCTACATAGGGAATAACCTTGTAGATCTGCTGCCAAACTTCTGAGAGGGCCATGAACTGAACTTGGTTTCTGTTACCAGCTATTGGTAAGAAGGTCTGGGCACATAGGAAGGATACATGGGATGAACTAGCCAGGGGCTTTACATTTTTCTTTCACAGAAACCTGACCCTGTTAACAACGTTAGAAAATAATGGCTACTGCCTATGGACCACCCCCAAATGTACTGCAGATTTTCCTATTGGACAATTTAACTGGACCTTACAAAAAAGATGACTCAGAGAATGTAAACCAAATCAACACAGTACAAACTTGAAGAGGAGAAAAAGCCCAGCCAAGTCCTCAAAATCAAAGCTGTAGTATTACTTAAAAACAGTTTGTCCATGTGGACCTAATACAATGAAACAACTTGTAGAGGGAAAATGTTAAAAATGTTAGCAAAGAAGGAAGGAATTTTAAATATATAGGTAAAATATAAGTGAAGGACACAGAATGGTGTGAAAATATTGGTATCTATAAGATTTAGTTAGGCATTTCTAGGTTAGTTTTCCCTTTCAATCTTTATTTTACATTATTGGGGAAAAATTCAGAGTCATTTTGCAGTCTTGAAATGCAGGTGCTATCTGCATGTGTTGTGGGAATGCACGCTGAATTGTGCTTTGGGCAGTGATGGAGTATGTACTCCTGAGGGATCTGGCAAGTGCATGGAGGGAAATTACTTTGTTTCTTTTCAGACATTTAGCATCCATTTTTCCCCAAATAAAATGTCCATAACCAGACATTAGTTTGTGAGGAAGAATGAAGGTCAGTATGGTCTAGGAATTTCCTATTTCTATTCAAATATATTTTGCACACTGTGAACCAATGGATTATATTCATATTATCCAAAAACTCCTACATCATTTGGAGAAAAAATGCTTATGGCTTGTAGAAAAGGAGTGATGACAGCTTGAAATTAGGATATAGTGCTAAAATAAAGCAGATTTTCATAGGACATGCCACTTTCTTTCCTAGAATTATCTAGACCATTCCATCTTGTACTTTGAGAAGAATATCCTGTAGGATAGGAATGAAATTGACATAATTTCTAAGGGTGAAACATGAAAAACATAAATGTGAATATTATGTTTTGCTCTAGAAACTTCTAGCTGTCCACCATGTCTTACTCCTTTCCTTAAACAGAGAGATAACTAGGTTTGCTAGGTAGTAGGCATTTGTCTGTCTGAAGACCCCACTCTTCAGTGTCTCCTAAAGTTAGATGTGTCTGCTCCACTAAGTTCTGCCAGAAAAACGAATGCAGATGTGATGAGAGCAATTTTCATTGTGTTTTCCTTAAAGAAGTCTGAGCTTTTATCTATATTGTTCATTTAAGGGAAATGCTTCAAAGAATCAACAACTGGGATCTCTTATTATTGAAAAATTTCTGCACTTCAGAAGAAATCACCAACAGATTGAAAAGAAAACCCACAGAATGGGAACAAATTTTAGCCAGCAACCCTTCAGACAAAGGACTTATATCGAGAACATATAAAGAATTTAAAAACATCAAGCCCCCCAAATTCAAAGACCCTCTCCAAAAATAGGCATCAGAGATGAACACACATTTGAAGACATACAAGTGGCAAATAAATACATGAAGAAATGTTCACTATCACTGGTCACTCAAGAAATGCAAATTAAAACAACACTGAGATTTCATCTCACTCCAGAAAGAATGGCTGCCATCAAGAAAACAACTGATAACAAATGTTGGCAAGGATGTGGGGAAAAAGGAACACTGCTCCACTGTTGGTGGGAGTGCAGACTCATGCAACCACTATGGAAATCAGAATGGAGATTTCTCAGAAGACTAGACTGGAAGTTCCATTCAAGCCAGCTATTCCCTCCTGGGTATTTTCCCAGAAAATCTGAAGAGGATATGTCATAGTGATATATGCGTACCTATGTTCATAGCAGCACGGTTTGTAATAGCTAAATCTTGGAAACAACCAAAATGCCATCAATGGTAGAGTAGACGAAAAAGATGTGGTATTTTTATACAATGGAATATTTCTCATCTATAAAAGGGATGATCTTGAGGCCTTCATAGGTAAATGGAGGCAACTTGAGAGTATCCTCATAAGTGAAATAAATAAGAATCATATTTATAAGTATCACATTGTGTCTCTAGTGTAAAAAGTAATAAGAACTGTAGGAGTAATATAACCCAAAATGTGTAATTGCTACTGGAAAAAAAGAGAGGAAAAGAAAGTGCTCTAAAGGATATAACTGCACATACATTTCAATGTGTAGGATTAATAAACATATTACTAAGTTTTTGATGGATCATTGAGCAAAACTGTTTGCAGTCTCATTGTTTGAATGTCCACTTTGTATGCTTTAATTTTCTAACTTGAACAACTATTTCTAAGATGACAGTATGTAATTTATCAACTAGTGATTTTTTAGTGGTTTTTTTTCTTTTTTTCCTTTGGAATTCTGTATTGTTGCTATCCTTTTTTCTGTTTTGCTTTTTTTTCTATTTAAATAATTTTTTTTAATTGAGAAAAAAAGAAGTGTGAGCGCTGCACTTTGGGTCAGATGCAAACGCAAGTATCTTCATTTACAGCTATTGGCTTTGCAACATCTAGTTCATTGCAATTAAGAACTAAAAATATTTGCTTTCACTTACCCAATCCCAAATACCAAGTATTTTCTTCCTGCCGAAGTTCAATTAGATGACAATTACTGATTATTCTTCTGCTTGTATTTTTATTGTATGATGTTTGCAGTACATAACAATTACATTCATCATAGGGAATTGGTCTATGTATATAAGAAAATTGAGTTCTTTTAACATCCTCTTTCCCTCCATTACAGGGTCTATTTCCCATTTGCAAAAGATCTATCTCCCTGTTTCCTAATATCTTTCTTTTATTTTGCTGTTAATTTATTCATATTTGTGAAATACAAAACAAACCACACCCTTCTGACTGAGCTGGTGAGTTAGCTCAGCAGCACAAGTGCCCACCTGGCAAGCATGAGGTGATGAGTTAGAGCCTCAGGAGGAAAAACGCTTTGTGTTATAAGAGATACCATGAAATAGTTAAGCTGGTATGTATGTGTCTGGTTGTTTTACTTATTATAACCTCAAGGTAATTCTATTTTTCTACAAATGACTAAAGTGTATCTGTCTTCATAACACAGTAGTACTCCATTTGCTTTATCCGTTTCTTTAGAAAAAGAATAAACCAAGCCATGGATAAATTTTATGGCTTAGAATTTTAAAATTACTTTGAAGGTATTTTAAAGATCACACTGGAAGAATTTTTATGAGGTTTTTCTCATTTAAATTCCCACTTAAAAATTTCAATGCAAATATTTAGGTCCCATTATCCCTTTCAGGAGTTTTGACATGCAATCTAGAATTATGGAACATATAACATTATTCTATATACACCAAAGGTTGAAAATTGGATTGTATTTTATCTTGACATATTAGAAAAATAAAATTTACCTATTATCATTTTTATTTCTATTGACTTTGTTCTTTCAGCTTTTTGCAAGTTTTTCTGAATCTGCTAATTTTTTACTATTCTCTTTGAATTTATTTTTTTGAGTTTTCATAATTCTGGCACAATTTAAATAGTATTTCTACCACACATTGAATTTCTTTCTACTCCATACAGAAAATAGAATATTAGGTTATTGCAGTGATTTCTTCCATGGTTCTGTGGAAGATATGGGAACATCACAGAGAGAAAAGAACTATGTATCAAGACAATGTTCAATAACATATCAGAGTGTAACACAACCAATATCTTCAAAAAATAGAATATTTGACTTTAAAAATTGAATTCGCAATATAGTATCTAATGGCCAACAACCTTTCAAAATTTACTTTAATTTTACATGCTTATTTACATGCCTACCTATTGTTTGAAGAACTTTTCAAGGCATTTATACAAAGGAAACTTCCAAGCCTTTTATACAAGTGACATTTAAAATTCAGTTGTTATATGAAATGTTTTCTGTATAACATCACATTAATATTTTAAAATTCCACATAGGCATAAGGGACAAGAATTTGAAATTCTATACAGGCTGTGGAGAATACTTATCCAACCCTCTAGTTCAATCACTCAAAATAATTTTATGACCTTTTAAAACCTGTTCTTTTACACAAACCTATATGTTTATGCACTCACATTATAACCTCTTCAATAGTCTTATCTACTAGTTTTGAAACATTAAATTCCATGTAATTGCCTTTTATCTGAGCCTTTTTAGTAACTTATTCATTAAATGATACATATTCAACATTTAATTGTTATATAATCTTTTCAAAACCAATTTTCTGAAGTTGAGGACATACGTTAGTGGGTACAGCATGCAGCCAGCATGCAAATAGTCCAAGTAGTCGTCTATTCAATTCCCAGTGTCAAAACAGACCAAAAAAAAAATTACTTTTCATTATTAATCTAATCCAAAACTAAATTCAGATAATCAAGGTTCTAGTTCTTTGCCTGATATTAAATATAATGCAGTAACTCTTCCCACATCAAAATACTGCATATTTTTACTAATTCCAAAGTAAAACCTCTAATCAAGGATTCCAAACTTGCCTTGTGTGCTTATACTATTGTTAAGTGTTTGAGTATCTTGAAGGACATGGACTATCCCTGTTTTCATGTATAAATATCCCTAACAGACATTTTCAGACAGTACTTGTTTTTCACTACTACAAACTGCCATTACCTTTGAGAATTAATGATAAATCTTTCATAAGGGCTTTGTTGATCATGATAACCATGTGACTTTCTCTTCTACCAAATCCTCTATATTTTAGTATTTGCTACCCACTTCTAAATCACTTCACACTGAGCCAGGCATGGTCACCTGTGCCTGTAATCCCAGCTCTTGGCAAGTTGAGGCAAGAAGATCAGTGTGAGTGTGAGGTCGCTATGCTATTTAGTGAGTTCAAGGCCAACCTCACATGCAAAATGAGACTGTGTCTCAAAAAACTAAACAAATAATAAATAAATAACTTCATATTACTTTATTTTTCATATCTTTAAAGTATGTCCTCTAAATTTATCTTTTGGAGTGTGTATCACTCCAAAATGGTATTTCTCTTTTACACTACAGTTCTTAACACAATTTCATAAATATTCCTAAATGAGTTTAAAGTGCTTTCTACACTACAAAAGGATGAAGGACAATAAAATTTTTTAAAATCTTGAACAGTTAACTTGAAAGTCAAAGAAGTCTGAATTAAAAAAAAATAATATTTTTAGGCACACATTTTGACCTGAATTGTTTACAAAGCATTTTTTACATAATGTTTCATTTAGCTACTTAAATATCTGCTTGCTTAATATAAATTGTCTGCATTCAAGATATCTTGTGATGTAGGTATTTGTTTTTAGTAAAGTGTACTTTAAACCCTTATATACTCATACCTTCTGGAAAGAAATTATACTTATTTAATAAATACCTGCATAAAGGAATGACTCAGAATAATTTGAAACCTATGTGAAACAAAGAAGGAAGGATGATCACGATGGATGGTCAAATGGATACAATAATTATAGTCATCGGAATATGTCATCACACATTCAAATGTGTCCTTTAATTGTTTAGTTATTGTGGTTTCTCTGAGCACCCACTGAAAATGGAATTTCTGTCTGTCTGTCTCTCTCTCAGAACCAACATTCTTTTAAGTCTTGCCAAGCAACTTTTATTTGCAAGCAATGGTATCGCCTTCTTTCTTGTAACTTGGCTTCCATGTCTCCTAATCAAATTCTTAAAAATTATTTTAATGTAGCTTTAAGTCATGCTATTTGCTTCTTTATAATCAACTTTGGTTTCCCAATAGTCAGCACTTCTGCATCCTTAGGCAATATATTTTTTAAAAAGAGCACAATAGCCAACATTTTCTAACCCTTTTGTGGATTCTTCAGCACTATAAATTCATTATAATAGACTAAGTGTCCTCCTGTACCTACTGCCCATATATACCTCGCCAAAATATAGAAGTGCTGATTAACACATTATACAAATGCTTTATGTTCCAAATAGCCACCCAGAGGAAAGAATGTGCATTTGATTTTATTGCTCAGCATTATACAAGATGAAAGGGGCATTTGTGTATAATTAAAGAGCTGTAAATGTCACTGACTCTCCAGTCAGGAGGCTAGCTTAAAAAAATTTAGGCCATTGTGGATCTTGTGACCTTGTCTGTCTGCAAAAATGGAGGGACTTCAAAGAAAAAGATTTTCTGAGCTAGGGACAGAAAGACAAATCTTAGGCAGTGATTTCTTCCTGCCATTGAAGCATCAATGCTGTGCAGTTTTAAAGGTACAAAAATGTTCCTCCCCATTTCAATTTTGTCTATTTTCCTGTTGATATAGTAACTTCTGAGAGGATCTCCTATAAAATGTAGAATTTTGAGTTCTGTGTCGTTTGACAAAGAGACAAGTGTGGTCATTTTTCAGAACACAAGCACAGGCTGTTCTAACTCTTTCCCAGTTGCATAACTATGGCCCCATGTTGAGTTTGCCTGTGCCTCACTTCTTCATGTAAACCAGGGGTGATGATGTCATGTGACACCTAGGATTATTGTGGGGATGAAAGCTAATTCTATGGACAGCTGAGAAGACTCTTATACCCTACATCTCACAGCTTATTGCACAGTATATATTGACCCCACTCCAGCAAGCTGTTTTTCTTCCTCACATATTCAGATTTATCTTTTGCAACTTAGACTAGCTTTGCACAGTGGCAATGTCACAGCCAATAAATTTACTAGAGGTGCAATAATTGAAGAAAAAAGTCTTACACTGAACTTGTTATTCATATTAAAGAGAGTGAAGAATTATCACTTTCTAGCACCATATGTGAGAACCTATACTAGGGATTTAAATATATTTTCAGAAGGAATTATAATCTTTCCTATGAATAATGATGACATTCCTTTTCAGGTAAGGAGAAATGAGGTTCAAATAGAAAGAGTTTGTTGGACAAGATGATACACCAAGCAAGTGACAAAACTCAACACTGCGGGAGGTTAAATGCAAACCCCGTTGTCTTCCAAAATATTATGATATGTTCTATTTAACATGTGTAAAATATTTGTAATTTATCCTATAATTTACATTTGAAATTACTTTAATTTGTTCCACGAAATTTAACAGATAGATATTGTTAATATGTCACTTTGTAAATGACAAAAAATAAGTATGAGCAAGTGAGTTTATTAATCTTATACAGACAGTGCAGAGAAAGATGCAAAAGTTTACTAATAATTTATTTTTTCACTAACATAATTTAACATAAAAGGCAATTGAAATGTAACCTTGTCAAATAGAATGTACACTTTTAGCAAAAGCCTAATGATTATATTATAAAAATACAGTGGAAGAGTTTCAAGTCATGATCAATGGGAGCTAGATTGAGAATCTTTAAAATCTTATGCAATAAGGTATAGCTATGTTTCCAACCAACCCTGTGTTGATCAGTCCTATTTACCCAATTTAAGATGAATCAACTTTGACAAGCACAAAAAGCTTTGTTACTAGATGATATAAATGATGATACTGAAAGCGTGAGGAATTTCAAATTGAAGGTTAAATTCTAGTTGGCGAACTGGGGAAGAAGAGGGGATGTGATATTTGTACTTCTTTTCACTATTTTCTAGTTAATCACTGAACATAATAGAAATTCTATCACTTCATAACATAAATATTATAATCATAATGGCAGACTCATGAGAAGAGCAGCATTTCCTTTCCATAAGTGAAAAAGCTTGTTTTATATATAACTAGAAGACCTGCACAAAGGCAGCATGTGTATGAGAAAAATTAAAAGCATATAGTGAGGCAGCACACTGTTCTAAAATAGGATGCAATACTTAGCTGGAAGAGAGATACCACAATCACCAAAGTGGGTTTTCCACAGCAGGGTTTATTCACTGCATTCCAGATGTAATGACCTCTGTGATTTCCCCAAAGGTGCAAAATTTGATTGCATTACTTGTGGTAGTGAGGGAATGCATTCGTGCTTTTCATTGAAAAATGAAATGAGATGAAATAAAACAATGCCCACATAGAAACAAGTCTAGCAGAAATGAGGGAATTCTAGTCCTCCTAAAATCTACAAGAAATCTCATTTACCAGGGCATCTCAGTTACCATTGGTGGCAACGTAGCAACTCAGAATAGTGAATTAGGATATTGTTGACTTGTATTTTGTTCTCGTTGTTTGCTGTGTCTCTCTTCTAATCCCATACTTCTGGGATTCTATACTTCTCTCTTCCATGAATAAAATCCATTGAATAATTAGTAAAATCCCAGAGTGGTTTAGTGTTTGGCAATTTATTTTAATTTTTCCTATAATTATTTGCTATTATAGAGACTAAATATTAGTTTTAAGTACTTTTAATATTGTTCTTACTTTATTTTCCAATTAAGAAGCTCATTCACTTTTGTAGTACAAAGATTAAGACTTGTACCTGAATCTCTCAGTTCTTAACCATATAAGCTAGGTTATATACCACAATCTCTGTATATTTTCCATTAATTCTCTCAAAAATGAAGAAAATACAAACAATTAAGAGAAATTTTGGTTTTTATCAATAAGGAAGATATATTCTGCTCACTGGTTGGAAAAAAATTGCAAAAATTCAATATAAACAGAAAAAGGGATGAAAGGAAAAAGATTAAACACCAGCAGTATTTTAACCATCTCTAACAAAAATAATATACTGAAAGACTAAGAAGGTAGAAAATAAAATCAACAGGAATTTGAAATCTTAAGTAATTTGTATAAAACAATTCGAACTTCTTTTAGGATGCAAATTCAAAGTTTTGCTAGACTGCTAAAGGAATTTAAAGATGATAAGAAGCAGCTGGGCATGGTGGCTCACCCTTGTAATCCCAGCATTTGGGAGGCTGAGGCAGGAGGATCATTGCAAGTTCGAGACCAGCCTGGAATACAAAGTGAGCTAGCTCAAGGCCAGCCTGAACTGCATGGTGAGACCCTGTCTCAGAAAGACAAAAAAAAGAAAGAAAGAAGAAGAAGCAGAATAAACCTTTTTCTATTTAGAAGTAATGAAAAAATACCATCAGACATGACAATATTTTATTTCTAAGCTTATAGAAGTAGAAAGCAGTCAATAGCAGAACATTAATTTTGGGGAAAGTTAGATAAATTGAGTTACAAAAATAATTTGACAGATACCTGAAAGACAATTTATGAAAAGATACTATTTTTAATGAATCCCTCACATAAAACAAAAAAGAAATGGATGGAAATTTTAAGAAAGCATCATTGGTCAAAATCTTTAGTTGTATGAAAATATGGAAAAATATACACAATAAATGACTACCAATTGTGAAAAGAGTCTAAGATTTTGGAATGGAATTATCCTTTTTTTACTTTTTCCTCAAAGAAAGAAAAAACTAGATTCTGCTCATTTAAATAGAGTAAGTAGGAAAGTTACAATTAAAAATACCATTTATTTATTTAAAGACATGCAGAACAAAGAAAAGTAAGAACTGGAAACCTGGAGAGATTTCAAAGCAGAACACATGCCACTTTTTAAGGCCCTGATATTAGCAGAATTTTGACTTCTTTAAGTAATAAGAAGGCCAGTGTGGTGAGTCTGGGGAGACACAGGAATGAGGAGCAGCGTGTGAGATTCGGGTAGAGGGCAATGGAATGCTTTGACATCCTGGTAAGGAAATGATTTCACACTGAGATTAAAAGTCAGTGATAATCCTTGGGGTTTGGAGAGGTCTGAATAGAGAGGTTCGTATAAGCTTGCTCAGCCTGACTATCATTGAAAATGTACAACATAGGTGAAATTATAATTGTCCAGACCAGGAAGGTAAAAGAAGGGGTCTGAAAAATGGAAAGATTTTGGAATTTTCCACATGTAATCAACAGTTTACTGTAAAATGAATGAATTCTGTAAGATAAAGAAAAGAATCATGAAGGATTGTATGACATTTGGTTTATAAAAATAAAAATGTTAGACTTGTCTCTCCTGGGACAGGAAAAAAAAAACTTGCAAGAGAAAAAGAATATGTAAGTCAACAACATATGTCAAGATCATAACATACTGCTAACTTCAATGGGCCTGTTAAAAGTAGACACACTGAGCTGGTACATGAAAGTGAATCAAGAAGAAAGAAGTCTGAAAGAAACAGGATTTTAGAAGAAGTGGAGTACATATGATATTTAAATCTGTGTGATCCGATGAAATCATTTTGGGCATGGGTATAAACAGAATCAGAGATACCAACCTTGAGGCACACCAAAATATAGAGATTGGGAGATCAGGGAAGAGTGAGTAATAAATAAAGTAATAAACAGGGTAATAAATAGAGAAGGTGTAAACTCAGAAAATAGTGGTGTCCTCAAATGAGTGAAACCAGAGCATTTAAGCAGAGTAAAAGTACTCACTGCTGATAGGTTAACATAGATCAAGCTTAAAAAACAATTCGCTTCCAGTCATGGAAGCAGAGATGTCACAGGCGATTTGGTTAAGATGCATTTTTGTGCAGAGATTGAAGTAATGGTGTTATGAGATAATTTAGTACAGAATAGAAATCCAACAACTGGAGTCAAGAAGGATAAAAAAAATATGAGAGGGTTAGGAGTAGGTCCTTTACTTTGTTGTTCCCCCAACTAAGGCAACAAACTTTAACACTCCTCCTATTTTGTATGAAGAACTTTTGACAGCTACAGTTTCCCAATGAAGAACAGGACATACCAAAAAGTGGTATGTTCTTAGAGAGTGTTCTTAGAGAAACAGCACAATCATGGAACAGAATTCAGGATGTACAAACAAAACCAAGAACATGTAAAAATTCAATATGTGAACTCGGCACAGAAGTGTACAATTACAAGTTTATAATCCCAATGCTCTAGAAAGTCAAACTGGAGGACCCCCAGTTTGAGCACAGCTTGAGCAATTTAACAACATTACAGAGGACCTGCCTCAAAACTGAAATGGGAGAGAATAGCTATTGCTGTGGCCCTGCATTAAATAGCCATAACTAAAAAATAAATCAGTCAATAGGTAACTGCAAATTTTAAATTACTAGAAACAGAAACAATGCTTCTAAAATAGGTGTATATTTTTCAATGCTCTAAATTTCTTTCCAGGTTTTTTAAGGCATAATTGATAAAGACTATACAGGCATGGTATGTGAGGGCTGAGTGCATTTTAGAATGATGATAACAAACTAATCAATACATCCATCAGCCTGCAATCTTTGAGTGGGGTGAGGGAGGTGTGTGTAATGAAGGGATTTATACTCTCAGTTACCAAATTTCAAACATAAAGACTATTAATTACAATAACATTGTTGGACATGAGAATCACACAATTTATCCATTTTATAACTGATACACTCTTTTTTATTTATTTAACAAGAAAAAAACAGAAAAAGGGTAGAAATATTACAGAATTTCAAAAAAAGATAAACAGTAAAAAATCACTAGTTGATAAATTACATATTGTCCTTTTAGAAATAGTTGTTCAAGTTATAAAATTAAAGCATACAAAGTGGACATTCAAACAGTGAGATTATAAACAATTCTGTTCAACAATCCAATAAGAAGTTAGAACCATGATTATCAATACTACACACCTAAATACAAATGCAGTGATATCTTTTATAGCACTTCCTATTTCTGCTCTTTTTTACAATAGCAATTACAAATTTTTAAATTTTATTTAAAGAGAGAAAAAAAAGAAAGAAAAGCAAAACAGAAAAAGGGTAGCAACAATATAGAATTCTAAAAGAAAAAAGAGAAAAAAACCACTAAGGAATCACTAGTTGATAAATTACATATTGTCATCTTGGATAGAGTTGTTCAAGTTACAAAATTAAAGAATACATAGTAGACTTTCAAATGGTGAGACTGCAAAAAGTTCTGCTAAAAGATCCAACAAAGATTCAGCAATATAATCATCTATTTTACACATTCAAACATACATGCAGTTATATCCCTTAGTTTCTTTTTCTCTCTTTTTTACAATAGCAATTACACATTTTGGGTTTTATTACTCTTATAGTTCTTATTACATTTTACAATAGAGATACAATGTGATATTTATAAATGTGATTCTTATTTATTTCACTAATGAGGATAGTCTCAAGTTGCCTCCATTTACCTATGAAGGCCTCAAGATAATCCTTTTTTATAGCTGAGTAATATTCCACTGTATAAAAATACCACATCTTTTTCAACCACTCTGCAGTTGATGGGCATCTTGGTTGTTTCCAGGATTTAGCTATTACAAACTGTGCTGCTATGAACATGGGTGCACATATATCATTGTGATATGAACTTTTCAGTTTTTCTGAGAAAATATCCAGGAGGGAAATAGCTGGATTGAATGGAGCTTCCAGTCATAGTCTTATGAGAATTCTCCATATGGATTTCCATAATGGTTGCACCAGTCTACATTCCCACCAAAAGTGGAGCAGTGTTCCTTTTTCCCCACAGCCTCGCCAACATTTGTTATCAGTCGATTTCTTGTAGGCAGCTATTCTTTACAGAGTAAGGTGGAATCTCAATGCTGTTTTAATTTGCCTTTCTCGAATGACCAGTGATGGTGAACATTTCTTCATGTATTTATTTGCCATTTGTATATCTTCCTCTGAGAACTGTATATTCATCTCAGATGCCATTTTTTTATTAAAGAAAAAAAAAGAATGAAACAGAAAGAGGGTAGAAATAATACAAATTTCAAAACAAAATAAAACAAAAATAATAACCACTAAGAAATCACTAGTTGATAATTACATATTTTCCTCTTAGAAGTAGTTGTTCAAGTTACGAAAGTAAAGCCTACAAAATGGACATTCAAACAGTGAGACTGAAACCAGTTCTGTTCATCTATCCAACAAAAACTTAGTAATATTGTTATCAATCCTACATACTTAAACATATATGCTGTTCTATCCTTTAGAACCCTTTCTTTTCCTCTCTTTTTTTTCAATAACTATAATCAATTCTCTTAAACTGTTTAGAAGTTCTACACATGTATAAATCTCCATATGTATACCTAGCCTTTCTGTATTAGAGGGAGAAACAAATCAAAACAAGTCAACAATACAAATTCCTAGAGAAACATAAAAAGGACATATAAAACCACAATACTAGGTGTTCTACAGTAGTTACTATGATGTCTCTTGTTATTTTCAATAAAATTGTCTATATCATCAGACATAGTATAATTAAACTTAGCAGTACATAACACTATTAATAAAAACCAAACATTAGAGATATTACTGTATTTCAAAGGCAGTTAAGAATAAAACAGAATGGGTATCCTATTGAATCTTGTCATCTTCAGAGTACTTGCCTCAACTCTCAGACTTGATACTCTCAAGCATACCAGATGCGAATGAAATCAGTCAAGGCAAAACAGCAATATAGCCAATCTTTGCCTCATCTCTGCTATGCTATTTTTCTGTCATTGTTGTTTACTTTTCTCCTTCATTACACTGTCTGCCCCTTTCACTGAGGCCTTTCTGCCATTGTTCCTGTAAACCTGGTGATTTTCTTCCCTCTAGAATGTCCTTCAGTATTGTTTCCAGGGTGGTCATGAACTCCCCCAGTTCCTCTTTGTCATGGAAATATCTTGTCTCTCCATTAATTTTGAGAGACACTTTTGTAGGGTACATCAATCTGGGTTGGAGGGTATTTTCTTTCAGGGCTTGGAATATTTTGCTCCAAGCTCTTCTTGATTTGATAGCTTGCATCAAGAAGTCCACTGTGATTTTGATGGGTTTTCCTTTATAGGTAATCTGTTTCTTTTCTCTGACTGCTTTTAATATTCTGTTCTTGTGATGGATTTCTGCGATCCTGATTATTATATGTCTGGGTGTAGATCTGTTTTGATTGTAGCTGGCTGGAGTTCTGTATGCCTCATATAGCTGAACATCACTTCAGTTTCCTCTGTTTGGGAAGTTTTCCTTTATTATTTCTGTGAATATCCTTTTTATTTCATTTCTATTTGTTCCTGCATCTTCATTCACATTTTCTATTCTTGGGTTATAAATCCTCTTGTCATCTAGCTTTTGTATTGTTATTTCCTGGTTTCTTGTTATTTTTAAGAGAGCCTTCCTTTTGTGATCATACATTTCAGATTTTCTTCAAGTTTTGAAAGTCTGTCTTTAGTTTCTGTTAAGAAGTTTTGCCAGATTTCAATGGAGTTTTTAATTTCCTGACATTCTCTTTAGATCTGTTTCATGTATTCTAGATTTTTTTTATATTCTTCATCAAAGGCTTCTCTCCTTCTCTGTGTTCCTCCATTATTCCATTTGTGCCTTCTTGAGGATTACCCAGCATTTCTTTTATTAATCTTCTTATATCTTGCTTCACCTGAGTTAGAATTTCAGATTTAAATTTGTTGATGAGGTCACAGAAGTATTTATTTCTGATGAGTCTGTGTCTGATACTGCATGTTTGCTGCCCTCAACCTCCTCCGCATTTACCTCTCCTGGACTTATTTTCCTTGGTTCGGCAGTTGGAGGCCTTTTGCTGTTTCTCTGTCTTATCCTGTTTTGGGTTTCTTTCAGATGGGTGAGTGGTGGAGGTCTCCAGACCTTTCATATTGCTTACAGTTTTTTTCTGCAGTGCACTAGCTAGGGAAGTGCTGCCCCACCCAGTACACTGCTGATCTGCAAGGCATATACAGTGGCATTGTGGGCTGGTCCCTCCCACTAGGTCAGTCAACCAGTGAGTGCTTCAGCACATTTGTATGTTCCCTGCAGATGTCACAGGTGTGGGACAGCCTCATCACTGGCTTTTGGGGCCCCACCAGGGGCATGGCTCAACCCAAGCAGATCCCACCAATCTGCTTTGAGAGGAGCTGCCGACTGATGCCACTTTAGCTGTTGATTCAAGCCTGTCCTGCCCAAATCCAAAATGTCATCTAGCCATTCATTCCACTCTGAGGAATCCAGTTCCCATCACTCACCAAAGTCCACGCAGCTTGACTTGCCATTTCCACTCCCTGTTGCAGTGCCTCCTCCTGCTAAGGGTCTCAAGCTCACCAGTCCCTGCTCTCGGCAGGGCCGTGACCTCAGCTTGATCATGAGTACCCTAACTCCAAGATGCGGCCAGTACAGTGACCGGAGCATGCCCAGCTCCAGCCCTCCATCCATGCTTCTTCTTCTTTTTTTTTTTTTTTTTTGTTTTTCTTTTTCTTCAGTTTCTTCCTGGGTTGTGAGAATTCTTCTCCTTTTGTCTGGTCTTCTCCATGGTGTTAGATTCTAGCATCTGAGTTGTTTTTTTTCAGAGAGGCTCTCTATCATGCTACATATCTATGGGCCACCTTAGATCCAATCCTCCAGATGCCCATTTTTGGAGACAGTCTTTGAATTTGGGGGGCTTGATGTTTTTCAATTCTTTATATGTCCTGGATATAAGTGCTTTAATGGACTCACTCTTTAGAACAAAAAAACACAAAATTAGATCCTTAATTTTGACCATCCAAAAAGAAATACAAATTGATTAAATATATAAATTAACAAAGAAAAACAAACTACTTGTATATTTCTCCTGATGAAAATGTAAACTATTTATATAATACACCATAGAGGGAATATGTTAAGAAATATCATTTTATTTAATCAATACTATATTTATATAAAGTTTAGCAGACTATTATATGCTCTGTTTTTCACTTACTTATTTTTAAATATTACCCCTATATCACAATCTTTTGCATTATCCCATACAAATATTTACCTACTTGGTTTGTTTAGTAGGAGAGATTGATCTCTTATTACTTTTCTCTTCAAGTTACAACTCCCTTCCCATCCTCACAGTCACACTGTAATTATAATTTGTATACCTTTTATATGATATCCTCAAAATCTTCTGGAAAAGACAAATGTGATTATTGACACCATGTACAGATTCCATCTTGAAGACAGTGTTTCACTGAGTAACATCTAAATGCTTGTATCAAAAGTTCTTTTCCTGAAACAGCTAAGTTTTCTGTAGGAGAATTCCCTAAACTTCTGTCTGAGAATTCTAATTTTACTTGGCTGCCTGAGTTCCTAGGACTAACAGAAGCAGTCTGGGAACTCCAATGATATGAGAAAAATCAGGCTCTCATATACCGACCACCTCTTTCTCAGAGATCTGAGACGCACATTATCAGTAGCTGGGCAGAGGCCCCTGAGATTGGAGCCCTGTCATTCACACTCCACTGGGAATGGTCTTTCTTTCTACCTTGCCTGATGTTTTGAAGGTAAAGATAAAAATACATTCCTATTTAGTGAAACGTGGAAAATGTCTGAGAAAACTAATCTTCTAGTACCTCAGAACTTCAGTGTTTGTTTCAGGGCATGCAAGTGTGCCGCTTCCTGCCATGTCAAGTTGGTTATCCTTGTGAATTTGATTTCAGATAAATTTCAGAAATTAATGAATGGTTTACTTCCATTATTATTTGCTTTTTACCTCATTCATCATCTTTCCATGTGAGATGTGAGGAAAGGTAGAGTATGAATTTTATTAAATATTGATCAGTTTAAACAAAATGTTAAAAAATTTTGACTATGATATCATGTGCAAATTCCAATAAATAGAAGATAACAGATTTTTAGTTGTAAAATAAGCCATTCATAAATTTCAAAAATCACCACTAACCTTTTAAAAATATTAATAAAAATAACTTCTGAGAGAAAACAATGTCACTAGCATTGATTATATATACAACTCTAAAAATGTGTAAACAAATGGTCCAGAGCACAACAATGCCTCATTTGTATATAGGCAAGTCTGTCAGATAATTAAAACAAATTGATCTTTAGAATTCTGCATTTATTAAATTATTAAGAAATTATTAAATTACATTTATTTATTAAATTAAAAAGGAAATATGATAATATGCTCCATAAATGTGAGTGCAGAGAAACAGTCACTCTCATTTGCTGTTTTCAAAAGTGTAAAATAAAATATATGGACATTTGGTGACATATATCAAAATCTGAAGTGCTTGAATACTTCATAAATCAACAAGTCATTTGTATAAAGTATCCTTCAGATATGGACAAAAAGTCAAATTGTATGCACAAACATGATGCAAAACATTTTCTCAGTGACAAAATAAGAAATGTGTAGATTAGAAGAATGTAATTATAAAAATGTAATATATTCACATAATATAAAAATCAACAGAAAAGGAAGTGGTCTATATACTTAACATATACCAATAGAGCAAATACTCAAGAAGTGTTTTTTTTTTAAATTTTAAAGAGGGTGAAACTAAACATAACAAAACAGAACAAAGCAGATCAGAAGAAAACAATGTAACACAGATTGCAAAGCAAAGACAACAGGAGATCTACAAAGACCACCATAATGTCTCTTGTTTTCTTCTAAATAATTGTCTGTATCTTCTCAGACAATGAGTTCATACAAAACAAAATAGTATAAAACTGGTCAGAACAGAGCAATGAAGGCATTACAGGCTTTCAAAACCAGATAATAGGAAAAATCAACAATGGCTACCATAATGTGGCTTGTTCTTTTCAAAATAGCTGTCTATACCTTCATGTATGTTGAAATTAAACAATACAATACAGACTAAAACCATTCTGAACAAAGAATAAAACATTACTGGATTTCACAGCATGATGACACAGAATCAGCAATGGATAGCATTATCTCTCTCTCTTTCTCTCTTTTTTTTTAACCCAAGGATTGGAGATACCATTCAACACAGATATTTCCCTTCTGGGTATTTTTCCAGAAGAATTGAAGACATCATACTACAAGAATATATGTACACCCATGTTAATAGCAGTACAGTTTGTAATAGCTAAATCTTGGAAATAATCCAAATGCCTGTCAATTGAGAAATGGATAAAAAAGTGTAGTATTTTTATACAATGAAGTACTACTCAGTTATAAAGAAAGATAAATAGGAGGCTTTTATAACTAAATAGATGCAACTAGAGACCATACTCATAAGTGAAATGAATCAGACTTGCATGTGTAAACATTGTATTGTCTTTCTAAGAAACCAAGAAAGTAAGACCCCAAATATACAATAGATACTGTGAAAGTAAAAGTGAAAGAAACTAATCAAAAGAAAAGAACAACTGAGATGGGGACAAGAGAAAAAAGGAAGGGAAATAACATATATATATCATATATATATATATATATATATGATATATATATGATAGCTAAGATAATTGTACTACTCATTCTAGTAGTTCATTGAAATGAATGAATGGCACTTACATTGTTTGATCAATTTTGTATGCCTATATGTGGTGACTATATTGAAGAAAACAATATGCAATAAAATAATTATTGGTAATTTCCTATCATCTTGTTTTGAAGTTCTATATCATTTTTTTTAATTCTCTTTAAAATAAAAAACTCATACCATATATAGTATGAACCAGTTTACATACAGTATGTACAGTTTGGATGATGAGGGCTTTGGTAGTGAAATTTGCTGTGCATGTCCTTGTACAATATCAAATGTAATATATTTTGGGGGGGGACTGGGAATCGAATTCAGGATCTTGTACTTGCCAGGCAGCTGCTTATCCTCTGAGCTATATCCCCAGCAATAATATGATTTATTAGAATGCTGACTTGCAAATTATGTTTTAAAAATTATTTAAATAAAGATAAAATGTGTTAAGTTTTATAAATAGAAAATAATTATAAAACCATTTTTTAAAAAATCTGAACATATGCAAACTATTCATAAAGTAGTAAAACAAGAATAGGTGGATATATATATATATATATATATATAGAAAGAGAGAGAGAGATAAATGTACAGAATATTTTCATTATGCTTGATTCATTCTAGTTTCATTAAGTATCTCATTTACCACATAAAGCAGTAAAACCACAAAAAAAAGGAAAGTGTAAAAATACAAGAGATAGGGAGAAAGAAGAAAGGAGACCCTTCCGATAGTAATGCTAAGAATCTTCTTCACTGGATGAGAGCCCTGAAGTGCATATCCTGTTTGA
This sequence comes from Hydrochoerus hydrochaeris, assembly GCA_004027455.1. Classification (NCBI taxonomy): domain Eukaryota; kingdom Metazoa; phylum Chordata; class Mammalia; order Rodentia; family Hydrochaeridae; genus Hydrochoerus; species Hydrochoerus hydrochaeris. The sequence goes on along the minus strand of PVLA01001563.1, from coordinate 102,462 downwards.
TGTATTTAGAATCTTAGGTTACTTTGCTCCATCCTGTGGATCCTTGCCTTCCTTCACAGATTCCTTACCTCTGTCTACGATCTATTCCATGACCCAGGATGTGGTTGATCTAAAACTACAAATCACCTGCACCAACTTCCTTTGTGGCCTCACTTGATCTATGTCTTGTGACACCCTTCTAGGACCTTTGGTGAAAGAGCCATAATTACTCTGCTGCTTTGCAACCTTTTCTACCTTTGATCAAAGATGCTGTGACCTGGCTTGTTACGGCCCTGTCCTTCCACTGCCCTCCACTCACCTCATCTCTCAGTCAAATCCTTGTTATTCTCTAAACCCTGAACATGTGCACTGTTTGACATAACCCTCACAGGTATGAATACAATTTTTATGCCCTGGCATACAGCTAATATATACCCTCTGATCAAGCCTCAATCAAGAGCTTTTCAAACAGCTGTTGAAATAAAACTTTTTTCCATAACACATAATTTTTTTGGAATTAGAATTTGTGTTTATTCATCATTATGGCCAATGTTTTTTACCACAAAAGTAAGAAATAGTCCTTTTAAATATTAGAATATTCAATGGCATAAGGATTATTTATTATATCTTGTAAAGGAAATCATGAGCTCATATTTGCAACCTTATTTTCAAGGATGAATGTTTTATTTTTTGCCATTTACAGTTTATATTGTCATTTTCCTTTCCATAAGTAAAAGAATTTCAGTGAAGAATTTAATATGAGAAACTAGGACAATTTGCTCTACATCGCATATTAAATCCTCAAAAAATCTAAGAATATAAAGTATAGCACTTCTTTTGGCACTGTCAGTTTTGTTCCTGTCCTCAACTTTAAGTAACACAGTGAAGATATTTATGATTCTTTCTTTTTATTATGCAAATGGTATATTAAAATCCTTTAGATACTATCTGAAATTATGTATGAAATATATACAATCCTTCTTGGGAGATGGAAGCATTTGATATAATTTCTATGCTTATCATATGAAATGATTTCTTAACACATGGAATAGAGAAGCATCCACAGATATACTCAGGAAATATTAGCATTTTGTTGCAATACAAGAAATGTGATAAAACACACAAAGTTAAAGCAAACCAAATGTCTGGAATTAAGAAGACTGGGGAGCTATGCTAGTTGAAGACCCATTAAACCCTACCTGTTCATGTGTATTTCAGACATGAACAGAATGTGAAGTTGAGAAACATCTCTTCCCAGGTACCAAGCAGTGAAGAAACAAATTGTTTTTCAATTAGAGGATGAAAGAACTTGATGAAAGATTTTTCAGGCCAGCTCGGTGGCACCCAGTAATCCTAGCACTTGAGATGCTCTGAGGCAGGAGAATCAATGCAGGCTCAAGGCCAGGCTGACATAGTGAGACTCTGTCTCAAAAAAAAAAAAAAAAGGCAAATAAAAAATATATTTTGTTATTGGTGTTGAAAAATGGAATTTAGCTTTTCCAATAATAATTAATTTGCTTACCCAAAAAGGTTCTCAGACACATTAGTATCACTCATATCCATGTATTCAAGACTATCTACTCAGGTATGATAAAAGGAGAAATACCTGATGGTTCTCACATGGGAAAAGAAGTATTTTTGAAGAGGCTGGAGTCTTGTAGAAGGGGTGCAGGAAAAGAGGGCTTAACTTTGAGGCCACTTGTAAGACAACAGCAAGGAGAGTGATACAGAAAACTGGTACTCAATTTGGAGGAAAAGGTTACCGATTCTCACCCCCCTAAAAAATAATAAAAACATTGCAACCCTCACAGTAGCTTTACCTTGTGATCTCAAATAGATTTTCTTTCCCTTAGTATACAGGATGTTACTATAAATGAGAAATCATTCTTCCCAAAAGCTGTAGTAAAATTATGCTGATTTGCTAAAATGTAAAAATCTACTAGTTTAGCATCTTAGAATTAAAAGAAGTAAATTTTGACATAAAAAATAGAAAATAAAGGGTGAAAATATTAACCACATTCTGAACAGACAATCTTGTGTCTGCCTCATTTAAAAATGCATTCTTTTATTGTAGCAATTATCACTTACATATCACTTATATGAATTTATATCACTCATCACTCTCCAAATATTGAAAGACTTTATCATAGATAATAAATACCAATCTTAAGTAGATATTTATGAATATTTTATGGCCACTGATATCTTCATGTGAAGATTTGTCTGAGTCAAGAGGAAAAATGGCCAACAAAATTAAGGCCCAGTATATATACAGGTAGGCTTATTCAAAACATGCACACAATTTAGTTACCACCCTTCAACATCCTTTAACATGACTTATCAAATTATACTAAGTATAAGTGAATGAGGGGAAGTAAAATGTCTATGCTAGGTCTTTAGTCACAAAGAACAAACTTAAGAGTTGATAAATGTCATGTCCACAGACAAATCACATCATATCTTTCAAATCTGGCACATCTGTCAATTTGTTCACAGACAGAAAGTCACATAGTCAAATTGTCTTCTTGTTTCCCAGTTTAAAATTCCTATGTCGTTTTACAAGATCTTCCCAACCAAAAGAGGGACTGGACCAACACAAATGAAAATGTAGCAGAGAGGAAAGGAATGAAAACACTATAAGTGAATTTGATTAAGTAATACAAAGAAGGAGCATCGTACTGTGGAAATCTCGACACTGCTGCCATAGCAGAAATTGAGGATTTGCAATGGGAATTTAAAGGACATAACTTGATCAAAATGAGGAAGTCATTCCCACACAACAGCAAAAATAACATGTCCCAAGTAAATGACATTACCCAAAGCAAAAACACATGGGGAGCACGAACTTTTACAAAAGCAGGGGAGATATTTTATGACTTTAGAAGTGCATATGAGAGAAAGATGGAAGTGGATCCAAACCTGGAAGGAAGTCTGGCTGTTTCCCACGGCAAAGGGAAGGCGCTTCCTCCATGTTCTACATTATGTCGGAAGAGAAAGGCAACCATTGTTCAAACTGTTCTTCAATGTTTTTTACTCAAAGATTTAAAATGTTAATATTATTATTATTTCTTGTTTTAAATTGCACTATATTAAATAAACTTACTTTTGCTATATTATAATTTTTCTATATATAACTGATAGTGAGTTTTTAATGTTCAAGCAAATATTTTAAAAAAGGATAAAAATTTTTGTCTTTCTCCATTGTCTAAGGTCACCCTAGACTGGTTCACTTGCATGCACACTGGCACTGATCACTACAGTAAGGAGAAGAGGCTGCATATGTGGTCATCATTCTTCAGAACTAAAAATACAAAAAAGTCTCCTTTTCTACATCGTAAATATTAGAGAGTACCCACAATTTGTTAAGTGAAGTATTGATCTTTATTTTGATTCGTTGTAAGATTGGAAAAAGTTTTATATTGCAAATGATATTTCCACAAATATTGTGTAGGTAACATTTATAAGAAACATAATTTCATTATTTTAATATTATATTCACTCTACTGTTACACATTTAACATTTGTGTTCTGCCAAATTCCCACTCCAAACCAATTTCTTCAACAGCTACAGCACTTGTAGCCACTAAGTTGAAGAGACACGGCTCTGAGCTTTTCAGCATTTTCAGGTTTTGTTCCTCACTTCCGATTGCATATCAGTTCTGCACAGCCTGCACCAAGATTTTCACCTTCTCCACAGCCATGTTTGGTATGTTATCACATCTGTGTTCATCCGACTGGATCAAATCATGTGTTTTTGTCAGCCTTGCCCGCGGAACTCCTATGATACTGTTTCCCCACTTCAACTGCTGGAAGCTACAGATAGCTCCTCATAGTCCTTCTCCCAAATCACTTGATAATCACAGGAAATGTATGGATATCATAGCTATCTCATCCCAGAGGTATAACATACAAAACATTTAGGAAAGAGGTCAGGCTTAAAATTTTTTTTAAATAAGTAGGGAAAAAATTCTATTCACAATGAGAACATTTCATTCATACAAAAAGTGCAAAGCTGTAAAGAAGAAAAAACAATACAGCTAAAAGCAAAGCAAGTTCATTTCAATTTGAGAAGAGTAAATTATACAGAATATGAAATAGTCACAGTGCATATGTACTGATTATAACCCAACCAATGGCAATAATAAGATCAACAGTAACAACAAATACCATTTCCTGGAAACTTAACATATTCTTAAAAATACTGCTTCGAAGTTAATTGCTGATTTAATATTCCCAGCAGCCCTACAAGTGAGAATAATGAGTAAACCAGGTTGAAACAACAACAACAACAAAACAATGATAAAACTTAAATTGTCCAAGGTCATACAAATAGAAGATATTGTAGCTGAAATCTAGATGCTTTCTTTTTATTACAGGGATCCAGTTATGATTGTGCTATACATACAGATTCAGAAATGGGTCAAATGGATCACCTATAACTTAGCTACAGAGTTTTTTCAATCAGAGATGGTAATGGAAGAAATGTGAGGTAAAATGAATATGCACAAGTTTAAAAGATTACCATCAATATATGGTAAGCAATAGAGTCATCAATTAACACTTGGATTCAAGAATTTAAGGCTTGCATAGTGGTGATGGCTCCCACTCTTTTTATGCCTGAGTACTTTAGGACAGTTTGTACACCATGCAAAATGTTAAGGGCAGAGCAGTGTGTTTCAGACCTCACTAGAGGGTATACAGTGGTACAAGTTCTGATACAGTTCCTGTCACTCTGCGTGGTAGAAGTACAAGTTAAACACACAAAAGCTGAATAAATGCTTAATTTTACTTCTCTTTGAGCCTAACATCTGGGTAAACAAAGACAATAGAGACCCTAGGGCACATTGAACATAACACTTTTTTTCCACTGCAGTCCTTTCAAATGTCCAAGTGCTTAAATTGTACAATACTGACATGTATATCTGGGATTTTAGCTTGTGTATTGCTTTTAAAAAGATCATCATTCAAGCAGTTTGAAATGAGTGAGACAACAGTTTATAGATCCCATTTATCCATTGTATAGTCTTAAAATTACACAGATTCACAATAGGAACTACTTTGAAGGCTTGTCTTCTGTTTTCAATTTCTGCTTTCTTTCATACTTGATTAAAAGACCCAATTGTGTAGACAACTTCTATTGTTAATTACACGGTTGATATCAATTCATTTTGAGAAGAATTGAGCAGATTATTGACACTTGAATTATTTAGCAACTATCTCAGTTTACCTGCCTAGGAGGCTAATAAAATAGCTTATTTTTGTAAAAATTGAATCAACCTGTACAAAAGTAGTTTTCATGTTAAGTAAATGTGAAGGTCAATGGATAAATAGCCACTGGAAAAACATGAATTTTGTTTTCTTCCATGCCTTAGCTATAAAAGGTCTTTGCATCTATCAAAGTTAGCTCATTCGAATCTTGAAATTGGGAGGAAACAGCAATTCAAGAAACAGTAAAAGCACACTTTGTACTCTCCTTGAACTTTTCTGACCCAATCTCTACATGTATTTTCACTTATCCTCAGTCTTTTGCTATTGTTTTTGAGGAAAAATATGGGCCCCCTCTGGTGACTAATTTCACACTGAAACATTCCCATGGTGGTTAATTAAAAAGCTGCAGTCTCCGTGTTCTGTACTTGTCTTATGTAGAAAAGCATGTGAGGTTATAAGCATATAGGGAAAGGTTTCTTTTTCTTTCTTTCTTTTTTATTAAGGAAAAGAAAATAACCGCAGAACTTAGATTTTCCAATAAATGCACAGTTTTTATCACTTACCTAACTTCAGCATGTTAAATTCCTTCCTTTCTGACTACATTTTATTATCTTTTAATGAGAAAATCATAACATTTTCAAGTGAAATATTTCTTAAATTTAGATAAGGTTAAGATTCTCATTCTCTCCTGGCTGAGCTAGCCAGGCACCTCTCAAGTTAGACGGAATTAAAACATCAAAGAATAAAATGAATACTTCCAATGTCTTTTTTACACTTGGAAAATGGAGTTGAACTAGGGAAAATAAGCAATTAATGCCAACCATTGAAGACTTCAGGGGCAGCCTTTCTGACCAAGACAATTCTTCAGTTGCCCAAATGACCCTAGAGAAGGCTCCTTCCCCAAATACGGTGCAGGATATTTCAGCCTGCATCCCCAGCCATTCATTCCTTCTGCCTGTAGCTAGCTCTCCTATAGTTTGGATTGGCTTGAGCATTCTTGTGGCTTCATGTGTTGAAATGTATAGCCTACTTATGAAGTGTTAGCAAAAGAGAACTTTTATCTGATGTTAGTGTTCAGAGGAAGCACCTTAGGAGACTGAACACAATGACATAAATTCATTAGACTGCACAATCATAACTAAACCCTACTGACTGATTCAATTGTTATTTTTTATTAGTACACATTTGTAGTATATCATGATTACAGTTCTCGTGGAGAGTAGAATATGTACATAACACATCTCCATTCTTTCTGCATCCTTTCATTCTCCCATCCTCCTACCTCTCTTCATTTCATAGTCCCTTTTCCATTTTAAAAAGATCAGTCTCCCTGGTTCCTACTAACTATTTTTTATTTTGCCCTAGATTTATAATTTGTGTTTCTCATTTAAGAGAAACCAGATGATATTTAAGCTTGTGTGTTCATTTATCTCAACATTTTATTCTCAAGTTGGATCCATTTCATAAAAAATAGGTTTATCCTTCTTTATGCCAGAGTAGTACTCTGTTGTAAATAAATATCACATTTCCTTATTCATTTGTCTGTTCACGAATACATAGGCCACTTCCAAGATTTACGTTATGAATTGCGCTGGTATAAACATGGCTGTGTGTGGATTGCTGGAAGCTGAAGAGAGAGCAAGCAGCATTTAGCAACTGCATGTTCCCTGGCAGGTGATGCTTCACAGAGGAGCGGCCCTGACAGCCACACAGCCAGTCAGGAGAGGCTCCCAGAACTGCGCTTCTGAGTGGTAAGACAGGAAAACCTCTCTTTTATAAAGTAGCTTTCCTCAGATATGACAGAAACTCTGGCTACTACAGTCCGTTTTCTATCTCTGTCTTTATATTTTCTCTCTGTATGTAATTTCATACAGTTAAATAAAAAGCATTTTAAAAGCTATGATTGAAGATTTGAGTCATGCTCCATTCCTATATTCATCCTCTTCTAATCTGGAAAAAAATCATCCTTTTGAAGTTTCTTTGCATCCTTTCCATTCAGCAGGCATGTTATCACTGCATATGTGTAGAAAAAAAAACTCGAGATTGAATATAGTTTTACCCACTTCCACAACTCTCCTAGGTCAGTAGTATTTGTTTATTCATTCCTGCAACTGGTATCTCAATTACCATGAGATTTCAAACATGTATTATGTAGCAATCATTCCCATTACTGTTTTTACCTATACAACTGTAATATTTATTCAGGTCATTAAAATTAATTTTGAAGTAGTTGTTCATTTCTTAGTAACCCTAAAGATTCATAATATTTATTGCCTGTTTTGCACAAATATTAAAATTTTGAACAACCCAAACTCTGAGTTAGGAATGATGTGTTTCAGTGGATGCTCATATTTAATTGCATTAACTAATACAAAATTGTTCTCTAAGGTGAGTGCTCCCACTTCCTTTCCCACCTCTTAATTACTTGACGAGACCACTTTGCCCAGTGGGTAAAAACAGGGTCTCAGTTTAATTTCTGCTATTCTCTATAATAGCATTTAAAGTTGGTTTTCAGAAGTAATTTAATTATATTCTAGTTTTGTTCTATACTTTTCCTAGTCACTAAATCTTCCTCTAGATGATTCAATAAATTGAAATATTGCCCCCCAATATACTCTGATATAACAGTGAGAAAAAATATATATAAAATATTCAGGGGCTAGAGATTTAGGTCACCAGAACAAGTCCCAGCCTGGCAAGCACAAGTCTGAGGTTGCTCTCTAGTACAATAAATAAATAAATAAATAAATAAATAAATAAATAAATAAATAAATTTCATACCACTATTAAGACCAGAAAAATGTTTTAGTACCATACACTAATGGTGCCTCTTCTTTTAAGGTCAGTATCTGCTCTCTAAATGATTCTAGCCTCTTTCTTGTTAGGATCTTTGAATACTAGGTAATTTCCTATTGCTTTATAGGACAGTTTACTGTGGTTATTCAGATTCCTGCCATAGAATTTTTCTTCAGCTCCCTAGGAAACAAGCGATGTTAATATTCAGATGAATCGCTTCATGATCTCTATGACCTTCACCAGGGTACTTCAATCTCCTCGTGTATTCCACTCACACCACAGTGTCTTGTCTGTATTGCCGAACACACTTGCCTTTAATTCTTTAACTTTAAAAACATTGAATTCACGTAGACAAAATGAAATGCTTTCCTTCTACTTAACACCAACACTAGAAACACCTCCGCTAAACACAGAAAAAAAAAATGCATGCCCAGAGAACACATAGTTTATTGTTCCCCATTGTTAGACTTGGATGAGTTCTCATTGCTGCAAAACAACACTTCTCTTTTTTTTCCTAGCCATTTTATTTCTGTATTAGAAGCAATTTCTCTTCTGTGGAATCTACTTCCCAACTACTAAGCAGCAGCAGTAACCCCGAGATGACTTCCACATACTCTGCCAACCACATCTACCACTTTGATGGCTCCGCACCTCCCCCCGGTTTCCCTTATGTTACAGAGTCTGATTAGCCCCCAAACCTTTCTTTCCACTAGGAAAACCTCTCTACTTACACTGAATTCTGTCGCCTCAAGAAGACGTGACTCCTACAGTGATTGTCACTCTCACATCATGGGCATAGCCCCTCAGCTGCGTTACTGTCATCTCTCCCACAGGCTGCAGCAGCCTCCAGACTCAAAAGCCAAACACCATTTGGACTTCAAATTCCTACTCAGACAAATTATTTCATTTCTTTGCTGCTGTTTGTAGGAACAGCCATTGAAGGAGTATTTACCTTGGCTGTTTTCACTTATCTCTTTTTTATTTTGTTCTTTAATTTACTGTAATCAAGCATACGTTTCCTTAACTTTATTAAAACTGTCATTAATCTGCTTGAATTCCCATAACACCTGTTACTAAAACTGGTAGTAATTTTCCGTCTTCATGTAACTCAAATTATTTAGTAGCATTTGACCCAACTCATCATCTCATTTTTCATGAAATAGCCACCATTTTCGCCTTGATTTATTTTATTTTCTGTGTGTCTTCCAGTGAGTATATGTAAAGGGCCTTGAAATTCATTTCTCACAACTATCATGCTTATGTCCTGATGACTCTGTATAGAATCTTGTCTTTCAATATCAACTTATTCAAATGCCAAATAAATTCATCAAGCTCCTAGATCCATGAGAAAGTAGAGCAGTTATCTCAAGGCCAACAAAGCAAAGTTTAAATCCTAATTCAACTAATAGTTTCTTTACTCTTGAGTTTTCTCCAATTTGAGAGGTAACTCTGCTGTCATTAAAGTTTGGAGATATTCTAGACATCTTGATCACACATCCTTCACTCATTTACTTTATAAAAGTCAGCACAAACTTCTTTTGCCACTAAACTACAAATTATCACTTCTACTAAATCCCAGCCCCAACTGCTTTGCTGATTGCATATCCTGTCTCTACATCCAGTGTGCATTTCACGCAGCCATTGGTTTCTGAAAGCACACAAAGTAGCCCTTTGCTCTAGACTTCCTGTTTCCGGAGTTTCTTTTTTCTGGGATCATACTTCCCCAGAACTTGCATAGATTCCAGCCTTCATTATTCACTTAGCTTACTGGAGAAGTATTTTCCCACAGCTTCTCAATATATGCTATATTGTTTTCTAGTCCCAAACTATATTTTCTCAGTGTACACTCTCACTTAGTACTTTGTTTATTTATTTTACTTACTCATTACTTTGCAATGTAGAATTAATGAATGCAGGACTAGGGATGTAACTCAGTGGCATAGCACCTACCTGGCAAGTGTAAGGTCCTGAGTTTGATTTCTGGTACAAAAAAAAAAAATCAATGAATGCAGAAGCCTGTCTTTATTTGCTGCTGTGTTCTCAATATGTGGATAGAAGTACTTAATAGATATTTCTTGGATAGATAATATCAAATTCTCGAGGTACTATCTTCCTTGTAATGACTTCTAATATTTAAGGCATCAGAATTGGTTTTTCTTTTCAACATTATATGTATTGCCTGAGGTTCTTTCCTATGTTTGAGTTCAGTTTTCTTTAACCTGAATTTTTGCTGTACCTAGTGTACTACCTGGTGCAAAAATTTATTTGCTTTCTATTTCAACTCCATTCAGAGCACTCAAGATTATAACTAGACTCTTCTACAGCCCGCAGTGGTTTAACACAAAAAAATAATCACTTCAGCACTGTTCTGCATATAACTAGCAAAAGAAATTTCATTAAAACAACAAGCATTTAAAAAGATTATTTTATTAAACTGTGATATGGATAAACAAATAGGACACACACTGGGAAATTTACTTGAGGTTGAACAGTCATTCAGCTCTTGGAAAACTTTAAGAAACATATCAAAATTTATTAATGCAATACATTTCTCTATAGAGCAAACAAGTAGAATAAATAACAGAGAATATAAAGTATCTTTTCTACTAGACCTTATGCTCTTTTTTTTGAGAGCTCATTCTTAGGCTAGTTACCGCAACATAAAGGATTATTTGCTTGCTTTAAGTTTAAAAGTAAAAGTTGGAAAACTTTGGACCTTTCTCTTTCATTAACTTATCTAAGATTATAGAATTCTAAAAAAATATACCAGGCCTCAACAATATAGGTTTTTCTGTTGATAACTTCAGTTTCAACTGAAAAAAAAATCACGAAATAAAATCAACTCTCCAATATGTTCATGATGAAGGAAATTTTAACTATCTAGGTCTAATTGATTTGACCAATTTGCAAATCTGCATTACTTTGTGCTGTCAGGCCTCAGAGAATTCTGCCAGCATTTCCTGTAGGGAGCAGATTTCTGAATTGTTCAGATTTCTGGTAACAGAACTGGGAAGAATACTTCAGAAGGTAAAAGAGCAACATTTATCATCACAGACCCATGCTACAATATCTTACTCACTTTAAAATTAATTTTAATGAGAACATCAAATATTTTCTTCCTTTATGGTTGCCCTTCTCACCAAAGTTTTCCATATAATTAGTTTTTGAAGGAAGTTAGGTTTTGTAAAGAGAACACATCAACATTTTAAGGACAGTAAACTGGACAATCTCATGGAGAAAATAATGTTGGCAAGTACAATTTTGTGAAGAAATCAAATGGTGTCAATTTTTAAAAATAATCTGGGCTAAAATAAAAAACAATTGCATTTACACTGATCTGAATGCACATAAATTCAGTTTATCAATCAAACAGGCATCACTGGTACCTACCACTAAGAATTCAGCAAGATATATCTTTTAAATTAAATTGACTTAATAGTGGCTTTGGAATTATGACTTAGGTAGTAGCCAAATAATTTCTATATGTTATATGTATATACACATGTAATTTATACATATATATATATATATATATATATATATAAAATAAATCTAAAAAAATTATTCTCCATCTACAGAGTGTGTTGAGTATAAAAGTTTGGATATTTAAACAATAATACTTCACACATTCCTTAGCCCCCACATCCACTCAAAATAAAAAATGTTAATATAAATGAACACATTTAAATAGTTTCTGCATTTGTCTACTTAGGTATTAACACAGCCTAAGGAAATATCAAACACTAGAAATCCTCCAGCTTCAGATAAGTGAAACAAAATGACCTTCTATTTCAATGCAAGTGCTTCTAGAAGTCTCTCTACTATATATAATAAAGTTGTCAATCTTTTAAAAGCAAAATATTTTAAACAGTGTACTCATAAATATAATCAACACTACTAATTTTATCACAATCACCAACTAACTAAAGGGCTACTATAAGCTGAAATATTTATTCTTGCTTTTCCTTCTGGACAATTTTATGATGAATTGTTCAGTAAGATTTGGCCATATGTTTCAGGCAAGAGTAGAAGCTATGGTATTTAACATAAGTCTAAATTATGAGCCTGAAAGTTCTACCTTTTAGAAATTAGTCTGAATTTCACAAAATTACCTATGACAATTCCTTTATCAATGAAGAAACAAAAAAAAAGTTTTGTTTAATTTTGTAAAATTTTCACCTGCTTTCAAATGGCTGCTCTGTTACTTTACCACCTTTCAGCTGTGTCAGAGAAAGAAGGGTAAACTTTCTACATTATTCCCATATTATTTTTCAGAACACAATTACTCTTCAGAGAGTCAGATTTTTTTTCAGAGTCAGATTTTGCCATACCTTGACCCTGCACCATGGAACAAAAGCTCTCCATTCAAAAATTTCCTCCAGCTTTCCCCTCTAAAAAGATGGAAGTGTGGGAGTTACAACAGAAGAAACCAAAAGGGTCAGACCAGAGACATGGGAGAGGTCAAAACCAGATATAACTGGAAGATATTAGAGTGCTCCCACTTCTGATTATCTTAACACCACATTAGCAGGGGGTCCAATACAGTCCTGGATTGCAGCTGCAAGAATTTACTTCTATCGAGAGAAGAATTTATGGAAGCTCAAAGTTAGGACACAAAAACAAATAGAAAGTGGTAAGCCGATGCAGAATAAGGAGCTTTAAAATCGATTTACACAAATAGATCAACTCATCTTTGACAAAGGCACAAAGAAAAATCAAAAGAAAAAGAATTAAATTGTTTACAAATGATGCTAGAAAAACTGAAACTCAATAAGAAATAAAATAACCATACACGGAGACTTTACTCTTTAGAGAAAAATTACTGGAAAGTAGAATATAGAAATTAAATGTACAATACAAAGCTATAAAAGTTCTGAATGTAGGAGAAAATCTATACAGTTTATTTTTGCTGATGAGTTTTTAAATCAAATGTCAATAGCATGATACATGCAGAAAATTAATAATTTGGATACCATTAAAATTAAAAATTATTCTGTGAAAGACTCAATAAAGAATAAAAATACTAAGACAACATTTGCAGAACTATTTCCTCAAGAGCTTCTATCCAAAATATACAAAAACTAAAAAAAACTTCTAAACAAACTTGTTCTTAAAGCATAGTGAAAAGAAATAGCAGTATAACTAACTATGGATTTCAAGATAGCCAAACACTTTATAAAAGACTTCTAGAATACGACATATGAAAAGATTTTCAATATCATTTATCACAAGAAAATACACTAGCAGTGAGACAATAGTACACACCTATAAAAATGGTTCAAATCTAGAATGCTAACTATCAAATATTGATGAGGGTGACATGGAACTCATGTATTGTTGGTGGAAATTCAAATAGTAAAATGACTTAGATTGGTGCTTGCTTATGAAACTAGTAAAATTATTATTTAGTGGTACCAAAGAATAGAAACCAAACAACAAAAATGTAGAGTCATTTAACATGAATATTTTAGGGCTTTCTTGGGAATTTATGGTTGAATAAGTATTACACATTTTTTTAATAATAAAACGATTATGTTTGCTACCACAAAGCTTAATGCCTCTGTGGAATATACACTTTATGAAGTTCAGGTTATCATATAAAATGAAAGAATCTAAAAGCATATTTATAATATGAAGCAATGTCACTGAAGGTGGTAATATTATTAGTTGATGACTATAGTCACTTTGATGGAGTATCTGTAGTGTAAAAGTGAATGGAATTATAAAAAGCACTGCACATTCATTCATAAAGTTGATTTCTTCTTTAATGAATATAACATTGTAACAATTCTGAAAATATCATGTATGTTATTAATGTATACGATAAATGAACAATTAAGAAAGTGGATGAAAAATGTTAAAGCAAATTACTGTATTGCACTTTTGGGAGTAGAAAGTAGATACAGAAAGAAAGAAGGATTGAATGATCCACAAAATATGAGATATCAGTATAACCTCATTTCTAGTTTAATATACATGCAAAGAATTCCATATGAAAATATGTAAATGCTTATAATTATATGCACTAATACATAAACATGTAGTCCTCACTCTACCTGTTGATCCCTAAAGCAAGGGAAACTCTAATAGCAATAAGCACACACAGGACATAGATCTTGGTTTCTAATATTACTGTCCAAGAACAACAAGAACTGACCAGAGTTCTTAGAAAAATAACTTGTAGAAACACTCAAGATTAGTCTGAAGCATCTTCTAGGACAAAAAGCTAAGAAAATGGTAAAATCGATCAAAAGAGACTGATAAGAGTATGCCAAATGGATATAAAAGACAACTGAAAGATGTATTAACAAATTGAAATGCTTTAAGCAAATGACAGTTGTGGTGGCACATACTTCTAACCCTAGCATGGTGGGAGGCTAAGGTAAGTGGAGGTAACATTCAATCTTTGCCTGCAACATAGTGACTTTAGCAAGATCTTGTCTCAAAAATAAATAAATAAATAAAAACTTTTAAAATTGCTACCACATACAAAATAAAACAATTGTTGATAATTTAACCTAAAATAAAAATATCTATAGTGATATTTAAATAAATAGAACTCTATACTGAATATTGTAGTTTCTTTCTTATTTGATCTTGAGATCTCTATCTTGAGAATAGGCATAGACCAAAGTATTTCTTCTCTAGGATAGTCCCAGAAGGGAGAAAGTTAGGTTTAGGTTTATAGGTCAGGACAGACTCAAAGGTAGCAGAACTAAACACAGGATAAGCAAGTATTTTGGTCTCTAACAGTAAGTCTGGAGGCAATCAGAAGCTCAATCACAAGGTGGGAGACATAAAAGAGACAAAATCCCTGCAGAAATACATGTGTATTGAAATCCTTGGAGTTTCTCTCTTATACTTCCCTGAGCAGCTTTTGAATTAGCTAATTTTAAAGAATCATGTGCCAAAGGGAAACTCTCATGTTGGCCATTAGGTAATATTATCATCAGCAGTTATGAGGTTGTTGTAATGAAGAATAAGTGGGCTATATTGCAAACACACATGCAGGGAGGGAAGTTCAAGTTAGGCTAAATAGAGTTGATAAGATATGATTGGATTTCAAACAAATTATGCTGGGACTAAAAATGGATCCGTTGGCAACTTCTACATTAAACAAATTTATGACACTGACTTAAATAAATGAATGCCTGTGTAAGTAACAAATGAGATGGAATAGACAGATCTTCCTGGAAGAAGTCCAAGGAATTTTGGTAGATAGTTCATCATTGGTCAAGATATGGACCATCACTCCAAGGTCTTCTGACAGTGGCAGTTTGTAATGACACAATTCTAAAGCACAAAAGAGAGAGGAAAAGAGGGAATACAAGTAAACGTACAGCATCGAAACTTGAAAAGCACAATTTAAGTTAGACGATCTAGATTAATACTAACATTAATGTAATTGATAGTATGTATCCTTGATATGTTATAATAAAAATGGTATTTTATCACTGTGGGCTTTTTCCCCAAAACATATCACCAAACTCACCCACAAGACAAGCATAAGTCTCAGTTGTATGGCATTCTACAAATATTGTACCAGTACTCCTCAGAATCGAAGTTGTCAAAAACAATAAACATCTGAGAAATAATCACACTGTGCAGAAAGAAACAAAGATGTTATAAAGAAAGTAAGGAAAGAAGCATGAATTATGGTTAACTATAAGGCATCAATAATTATATAATTATGAACATATAGACATGCTAATTTGAAGGTAAGCTGGTGGTGAGCTCTACAGAAACACTGTATCCTCACAATAACTACTGTATATGTCTAAAATTATTTTTAAATTAGAAGTGTATTAATATCTATTAGTTAGTGAAGTGTTTCTAAGTAACAACTCTACCACATGAATCTTCAAGCAATTAGAATTTTAAGTGTATGGGAATCATAGGTGGGCACAAGTATAATCTTTCTAGCTTATAAATGTTGTGATTGCTATTTAGACAGTGTAAACTCAGTTTTCAAATCACCATATGTATCAAGAAAAAAATTCTCCAGATATTAAGAGAAACAAAAATGCCACAAAACAAAACTTAGTACCTTCAACCAATGAGTATCACAAATTTGTGAGGTTTTCCACCACAGACTTCACTGACATTTAGGTAAGACTTAATGGGAATGAAATTACTGAATTGGCCTTTAATCTTTCAAAGTCACTATGTCTTTGCTGACTTTCAGGTAATCTCCCCTGAGCTTCTTGAAAGCTTGGTGAATGTGTTACAGAAAGAAACATGTTCCTGATAAATGAAATTACCCAATTTTCACCATACTTGGTAATATCCTATGAATCAAAGTAAACTATGGGGTCAAACCCAGAATTAATATGGGAGCAGATTATACAAATGCCTGAACACCAGATGCATGGTCTTAAGGGAAGTGCCAGCTGAGCAGTCTCTCATAATTACAATTTCAAATAAACACCAAATTCTAGCAAATTAAATTTAAATGTCTTGTGTGATAGACTGAGTACGCAGGAAATAGGGGTCAGGAAAAGTTTCACAATTTTTTTTAAACCAAGGTTATTGGTTTCTAGAAATTATCTTCTGAGGCCCAAGTCCCACTTTAATTGACCAAATCAATAACTTTAGTTGATTTTTGTTCCATGATGTATTAAAAACTGAATTTTGCAGAACTAATTGGTTTCCTGGGTGCACTCTCTGTTAATGTGGTTATTTCTGAACACCAAAGTTTTTCTCTCCCTCCTATCCCATCCCACTTGCTCAAAACAAAATAAACACACACAGAGACTTGCACTTGAAATTAAATTTACACAAAAGAAAGACACCAGCAGAATTGATTAAATCTTTTACAAACTCACTTTCAGAATATTAGTTTTCCCATTTCATCATGCTTTTATCAAAATCATTTAAAAATAGTTGAACAGTCCTATGTATTAACATATTACTAGGTCCTGGAGTTGGGTATAGTTTTGAAATATCATATTTTAATTTATATATTTTTTATTGAGACATTTCTTCTTGTATGTTACTATTTCACTGAAACTTAAAGTATACTAAGAGATTTCCTGAGTAGATCTTATTATGTCCTCAGTGTAGACCAGGAGTTGGAGGCTAATAAAAAGGAAGTGAATTTTCAGTTATATAACTTGAAAAGAGTGAGATCAAGATAGAGCTCTGATAGCTTTAGTAGAATGACAGTGTTTCTTATGTTACAGTAAGTGAAGGCTGCAAAATTTTATAGATCTGGGTTTAAATTTTAACATAAGTATTTGGGAAAGTTTTAGAAAAGTGTTCATACAGATTATGCGTTGTAAATATTATGACAACTATGCTTTATTCAATTAGTAGATTTACACTGACAGTGTTCGACGACCTTACTTTTCTCACTGAGGACGTGGCTGCTGTCTCTAAGTCTTGCAGACTAAGTTAAGATGCATGGCGTGACCTCTCCTAAACCAATAGTATTAGGTACTCAAAAGCATGAAAGGAAAATTTAGGAATGTGAAGAAAATGGCCAAATACTCACTTGCGCAGCAATGCATGTGCTCGCTGATGAAGAAAAGCAGTAAGGCTGAGGTAGTCAGAGAGGACTTGATGGAAAAGGTACACTTCAACTTGGCCTTAATCTATTATGCCCCCTTGTAGCTCGTGTCCTTTGTGTCCTTACCAAACTTCACTTCATTCGCTCTATAATGCAGTTTCAAAAACATGAGGTCCATTATCAATCACATTTCAACCATGAAGGCTTGGCCCTCTCGCCACATTGATTAGGTGGCATGCAGATCTGCGTTCAGCCTCAATCCTGTCTTCCCTCTCTGTTTTACAGGTGCGTACACGCTGCTCCATCGAGGACTAAGCACCCATTCCTAGCTTATCTGGGTTCCTTGTATCAAAAACTACTGGGTTCTTTATGGTAAGCACTTACATTGCAGAAAATGTGCTCTCTGAAAATATAAGTACCGCTCCTCTAAGTACCTGAGGTGAAAGAACAGTTGTGAAATTTAATAAAGAAGAAATGAAATGTTCCATTGGAGACTGAAACTGCTTTACAGTCGTACAATAAAATAAAACACAATCCAGTTGCCCTCAGCACCAGACTGTTATTCGCACACAGAAAAACAGGAAGTAGCCCTCAGGGTTGCTTGACCAGAAATGTATTAGCGACGAGAATTTTATTTCTTTCCTTTTAACCTCTGAGGCACTGTGGGGGCAGGGCAGAATGCCTCACATTCACAGCAAAAAGAGAAAATATGTTCTATTTTATTCGGCTATCTTTTTCATTCATTATTCTGACAAGTTAGTACTAGGTTAAACCAAATATATTATTTACTGAGTCTTTTAGCTAGAGCTACCAGTGTGGGGTTGAAAGATATATTCTCCATCGGAAATTACACAAATTATCTCCCATTTGTGGTGAGGTAGCATAATAATTTTAGGCCACTGAAGAGAAATTTGAGTATTTGCCAAATTGAATCTTTTATTACCTCAAAATCCATACTTGATAACTACTGCAATATTGTGTTCATTGTGACACTCAAGACCTTTCATCGACTAAACGGACTGAAAGTATTTATGTAGGAAATAGTTATTACCTTGGTAGCAAGTGAGGAGGGATTGTGGGGAGCTTTTGTAGAAGCCTTTGAGGCAGGGTTGCCATGAACTTTGCTCAGATGGTGGGTTTATAAGTGAACTAATGGAAAGACTTCTCTCGTTCTTCCACGTACTCAAACTTTTGTCCATTTCTTTAATCTTTACAAAACATTTCCTTCTCTCTAACTTAGTCTTTGTAATTTGTGTTGTGCTGCAAGGGTATAGAAGAGCCGTTTGATAGGAAAATTTTAAAACCTGTAACCTATTCTTTATGGTTTATATTTATTGACATCAAATTCTTGTGAGCTCTCTCAGTGATTTTCATATCCGTGAAGTCCTCATTCTATTTTTCCTACAGGAAAGGTTGAACTTTACAGATTTACTCAAAATGTATCAATTTTATCTTCTCGCACTATACTTACTTTAATCTTTTTCCAACTATATCAAGACTTATTTTCTCTTAAAATCAGAAAATAATTCTGGATTGTGTGTTTTCTGTTTGCCCAGGCCCCTAATCTAGTATTTTTTAAATAGTCTACAAATTACCAAAAATTTAAGCTACAGGCATTAACCATCCCTCAGTATTTATGAAATATGATCAAGTGGGCCACACAGAGCCCCTCAGAGATTGCACTATGTAGCATAGAAACTATTTGGGGAAAATAAAGAATGGAAATTAATGGTCTATAGAGATTCTATATTCACACCAATATAAAATCTTCCTGAAGTTCCTTTATGATGTACAGTATATGTTCATTTTTCAGTGCAGCTACAAAGAAAATGGTTTTGATATTAAACAAAATCTGTGAAGACTGGTATTGTCTCTAATTGACAGGTAAAAGAATGCAAGAGATCATTTTGATAAAGAGAATCATTTTAACAGCAGTGCAAATCTTTGTAGCCTCCATTATTTTCCACATAAATCATTTGCTTTTGGAACAGTGAAGATGTGACATAAAGTGAGTCAATCATAGGGACACTGAGGCAGGCCTAATAGCCTCAAACCAATGAAATATCCAAGAAAGATAGCCATAAAATGACTCACAGCACCATGTGTTGGGGAAGATGCCTCCTCTGAATAACTCATTGTGTGTCATAATGTAAAATTAGTCTGTCTTTTGTCTTTTTCCTATGCTAATCCCACTCCTGCCCTTAAGGAGATAAGAGTCAAAGCTTGCAAATAATCATACTCATCTGTTTCAAACCATTTCACTGTTTTTGCCTTAAAATTCAGTATGGTTCCTTTTTTATGTAATTTCAAAATATTTTACTCTTTTCAATACTCAAGTGATGTGTTCTCTATAGTGTCAGTGAAGCAACCAGACCCCCATCCCTTCTGAATTTTGTGCTTCTTTATCCCTACTGTATTTGAGAAGTTCCTTTTCTTTCCCTGTGCAAATCAGCCAGTGTCCCAGAGGTTTCTAGAGATAGTTCCATTAATTGTCTGCATTGCATTTTTCTAACTGTTGTCCCCTTTTGTCAGCCTTTCAGACTTGATAACTGCCTGAGTTTAATGTCACAAGAATATCTACTTTTGTTTTCTGCAAGTGGAGGACAAATCTGTATTTATGAAGTAGATATAAAAACGTCACACCTATGCTGTCTCCTCTTTCATCAGGGATGTCAAGTGTTGCTCACCAGTTTTGGCAGCATTATGGACCCTGTGCTCAGTAGTTAGAAAGACTGGTGCAGGCAGCAATATTAATGCATCCTCAAAGAAAGGTAGGAGAAAAAAGAGAATCAAGCATATTGGTAGTGGGATGAGAAGTGTTGGCAAAGATGTAAAATAACAATTTGAAAAATCATGAGAAGTTGAGAAATAAAGCACACAAGAAGATAGTTAAGGAGCAGATATTAATGTCTATACAGGAAAATAGGAAAATTTTTATTAAGCACACACAATTTCAGGGGCCAGGGACATAACTCAGTGGCACAGCACCTGCTTGACAAGTATAAGAGCCTAAGTTTGATTTCCTGAATCAAAATAAATAAATACACAAATCCAGAAACTACATCTGAACTCATAACTATATGTATTTTTTTTTATTTTGACAAGTACGTATCATTAGCTTTTCATATCTGAGGTTGCTATACCTCAATCATGAAAATATAAAATTTTTTGAAAAATTTGAATATTTTGAACATATGAACTGTCGCATTACTCTTTGCTACACAATATAGAACTGCTTGTATGATATTGTCATTATATTATATAGTACATGCAATCTAGAAATCATTTAACATATATGGACAGAGGCATGCAGGTTATATGCCAAAAATACGATATTTTATGAAATCATTTGAACATCTGTTCACCTTGGTGTTTGTTGTGGTGGGAGTTGAAGGGTGCATGCGGGTCTGAATTCTGGAAGGATTGCACAGGAAATCAAGTAGGAAGAAATCTGAGAGAGTAGCTCAATGGCAGAACACTTGCTGAACAGTGGTAAGGCCTAGGAACCTGATGCTACAAAAACACACACATGTGCATGTACACACACACACACACATATTATGTGGAACAAAAAACAAGAGCAAAATACAGTAGCAGACAACAACAGAAGGGCCCTGAACATTAGAGAAATTGAGGGTCAAATACAAAGTTAAACTCCATATAGACTTTTTCATTTGAGTAAAGCAAAGTACAAATAAAGAACAGAATAAAGGAGTGACAAAAGGAAACAGAAAGACAGATCTGCAACTTGGAGAGGACCCAGGTGACCCAGGGTGAGTGGAGAGGGTAAGGAAAAGTTTAAGTAAAAAGATTTCAAATGTATCAGGTATTCTTACTAGATACCCTCAACTGGTGTCAACTTTAATTGTCATAAACATGAGCTAAAAATAAGAACAATGACAATGGGAACAGGAGGCGATGTGGTGGGTGGGGGAGACAGACGGGATAAACTAAGCACTGAGATGTGATGTGCTATGTACCAGTACCTACACCTAGGATCAATGTAAAGTTCATGTTCAGTAAACATACTGCTAATCACAAAAAAAGCGGAGGTGTGAGAAAAACTATCAAGGCTAGTATTTCAGGCTCCTGCATCAGAGTCTGTGACAAGGATTTTCTAAAAAGTAGTGGAAAACAGTGGATGTTTAGTAGAGCAAAAAAGAGGAATCTCTTCTAATGTGGAATGAATGTGTGCTGATCCAATTTGAATTCAGTGACATTTTAAATCTAGGGACACGAAGTTTTTACTTTTGTTAACTTTTTGTAATAACAATATTATTAAAGGCTATACTTTCAAGGATCATTTCCGTAGTATGCAATAACAATATTAGTTTTTTAAATTTTATAACTATTTCTTCAATTAAGACAAAGACTGATATGGTTCTTAAAATTTTTTTAAAAAATCAAACCTTAAATTTTGTTTTAAAGAAAGAATCAAGATCTAACTTACATGAGTGGACATGAGAAGTGTCAACATTCCTCTAATTACCTCCCAAATTTTCTGTCCTACTAGTCAAAACATTTGAAATTTTATATTCAATTTGTCTGTTATGAAGATCATTATAATTCATAATGCAAACAAAAACCTTTAGATCAAATAGTGGAAAAGTAAGTTTTTTTTTAAATCCCTTTACCTGAATAATACTGGTGGAATAGTAGAAAAATTGAGCTCTTAATATTAAACACATTAATTTAGCTGTACTTCTTAATGAGAGTGAATTGGATTTGCCTGTAGGGGCAGAGGATGGAGGCTGGATCACAGAATATCGTTTGTGAATATAGAATTAATGGTTATTTGGAAAATGAGGAAACTGATGTCAGATCTTGAGAACCAGGAACAGGCAAGACTGTAAAGCAACTAGATTTCTCAGTGGTGAGGGGACAGTCATTGAAAAACAAATACAACTGCACATACAGAGGTTCAGCACAGCAGGCTGGCAGGCACAAAGATGGGGATCGCTGTAGAACCACGGAGACAGTGTCAGTGCCCTTCAGGAGTCCTTTGCTACTCTGACCTCTAACTGAGCAGAACTCTTTACAGAAAAGGAGGCAGGAAGCACCAAGAATGTGGTCCAGCCTACCTTGTAGGTCAAAGACTACCTAAATCTCCTCCATAATTTTACGTGGAGCACATCTGTGCCCATAAAAGCCTGATGATTAAACAGTCTTTTTGATATCAAAGATGTCTTAACCCAGTGAAATTGCTGCCAGAATCAGTGAATTTACTTTGCAATCTTTGTCTCCAGTCATGGTTTCTGGGAATAGAAGAGCATAAAGGCATTTTCTGCAATAAAAAATAAAGACATCAAATACCCAAAATGCCATATATGACTATGACAATAAAGAGACTATTTACGTGTATTTTTCTAGTATTTCTGGAAACTTCATCAGAGATGAAAGGTCTCTAAATATTTTATTCTTACTCAGAAAGAAAAAGGAAATTTTCACATAGGAAAATATATTTTCTTTATAAGATTAAACTCAATACATGAGCACATATTAATTATCTTAATTTTGCTACTAACAGTTCAGAGATTGAACTCCATATAAAACATGCAGTAATGAAAGGTTTTAACTTAATGAATGAAACAAAACAAATTACAGAAGAATAATGCATTATCCTTTATTTATTTGTGTATTATTATCATCCTTATGGTTATATTATTAATACTTTCAGATCAACATTACTAGACCTGACAAATGGGAACTTTTGATTTTATTTTTTCTGAAGATTCCCTGTGCATATCCACAGTACTACTTTATAAAATGCACAAATGAAGAGGCTGCAAATGTATTATAGAAAGTGTCTTTACAAAAGGCTTCTCTTGGATTTGCCAGGCAACGATTTTCTGTACTGTCATTATTTGTTCACACCAAGGCAAATAAAAGAGCCACAGTGAGGGATGAGAAGCTAAGATAATTGCACTAAGCTACATGATGCGTAATACTTCCAAAATGAAAATGAGGCACTCTGAAATGAAAAATTTTGTAAAATAATATATCTGAACCAAATATTGATATATTAACTTATTCTTCTGAAATGTATCTGATGGCTGAAATAAAACAGAATTCTCAGTTTTATGAACAATACCTTATACTGTAGATATAAATAAACTTTCTAGGTTATTTAGACATGCCCCTTATGACTTCCTGACACCCTAGACCTTACCTATTATATCTATTATTTTAAATAAATGAAAAATTCTGTGATAATGAGAGATATTTCATCTTCAGAAACATCAGTTTATCTTTGCTTCATCTCATTTATTAGAATGGGAATCTACTCTGAGTTGGGATTTTCTTGTAACATTTCTTTTTTTCAGCTTTTGTCATTTTATTAATATATGTTTGCAGCACACAATAATTATATTCCTTGTGAAGAGCTGGTATATGTACATAATTCATATTAAATCTTTTTTTATTTGCTCTGACTTCCTTCTACTTCCATATCTTGGTCCCCTGCAGTGTTCCAAAAGATTTCTCTCCCTCTTTCTTATTATCTTTTATTTCGCTCTTATTCATTCCATATTGTTTCTCATGGTACTACTTAGATCTACTGTTTGATATGTTTCATGTCTCACTATGTTTTTGATATTTTGTTCATGGGTGTTAGAATGAGCCAGCTACCTTAAAACAGCTTAATTTATGCTAGTGTGCAGTATGGATCGAGTGTCGCAAACAATGTCACAATCTTTCTTACTGGTGACTTTGGCGTACTGGATTTTTTTTTTCATCTTACCATTTATTATTGTTTACTCCTGTCTCTTGATGGATCAGTTCCCAATCAGGAGGGGTAGGTGGCCACAGGCAGACCAATTCCTCTCCCTTTGATAATCAGTGAACAAAATATGATGGGAGGACTTCAGTTTGGCTGTTTTTAGCCTGTCCTATGGCATTGCTAGAAGACAGCAAAAACTCCGTGATTGGCAGCACCACCAGGAAAAATTGCATGACATGGTAAAGGAGAGATCATCACAGTGAGGAACATCGGGCAAAGAAACACAAATTAGATACACTAATCTGTAGTTACCAGTTGGTATAACAAACTAAAATCAAAGCAAGAGTTACTCTTTTGTCTTAAAAGGACAATTTACATTCATATATCTAGATTTCTGCTCTTGGTAATAACAATTTAATTCATTTAAGTGTGTGTTTCCCACAGGGATTACTTCTTTCTGGTTGCCACTTTTTCTTCAGTCTCTGTTTTTAGCATCTCAGATGAAGGGAGAGCCTTACTTACATTCTCACTTTGAAGTAAAAGGGGAGTTTATGCTTTATGCTTTTGGGAAGATCAAGATTGGATCAAACCCACAAATAGTTATCAACATGCTTTACTCGAAGTTCTCTGCTTTGAATATCTACCTCATTCAAAAAAACCACATGGAAACATGAAGAGTGAATTTTTACCAAATATACAGGCACTTTATTGCCCCAAACAAGTAGATATATATTTTAACTATCACAAGTCCACCATTCATTAACTAGGCACATATATGCATCTTTTAAAACCATACTTCTTTTCCAAATAAAAATAAAGACCAGGTCATACTTCTATGGAACACGGCAAAACTATCTAATATACTAAAACATGGTAACACATCCCATAGTATAGTCCTTCAATAAAGGTTAATATTTTTCTTGATATATCATAACTTACTATGATATAAAGCCAACACTTTTATACTACATGATAGGACAATGAGACAGGGATGAGAACAAAGATATATGACTCGCTGTGTACACAGGCACACATGCATTCACGGCAAAATAAGGAGAAAAGACTCATAAGGATATCATTTCTTACTTCTGAGTGTGGCAGTAGCTTGTACTTTTAATTACCTTCTTTCCGGACCCATTTCACATTTACTTATTGAAACTTCAGCTGATCACTGTTCATGATCTCCTGGGGTGATGAAAGTCGTTGGACTTGAAGGGTCTGGGACATTAGTTATTCTGACTGGATTAAGATGTTGTGTTTGTCCATTGATATTAATCACAGGGCAATACTAACAGGCACCCTGAGGCAGGAGTACCCAACGCCTGAGATGCAATTTGATGCTAGTCCTTGGGGAGTGAGGAACAGGGTGACAGAGCAAAAGGTGAAAAGCAAGCAAGCATTTGAAGCTTTATCTTTACTTGCAAGCCCTCTGCATCGATCACATTACCCCTGGAGTTCTGTCTCTTGTCGTATGAGAGGTGAATTAGAGTCTGGTAGAAGCATGAACCCTATTTTGAACTCCACATGTGAAATACCCAGGTTGCATGCTCCTCATGAGAATCTCAAGCCTGGTGATTTGAGGTGGAACTGGGGTGGTTATGTTAACAATGGTGAGCAGCTGACCATTCAGATTAAAATGAGCAGTGAGGTTTGGACAGAGACAGTAAATCAATTACTTGCAGACTCCTGTCACTACTATATCAGTGAGTGGAACTATTAAACTGCATCTGGTGGCATGCTTTATGTCCAAGTCAAAATTGTCCTACCTGTTTTGTTAGGTACTGTTTTCTTTCATTCCTTTTTTCCTGTACTGTACACTTGTCTCAATTCACAGTTTTGGTAAACCCACAAGCTAATGCTAGAGAAATTACTAGAAAAAAAAAACTTACTGGAAAATAGAGAGCTTGCTTTAGAAGGAGAAAAGACCTCATTATGTGAAAGCAGAAGACTTTAAGGCTGTCAAACAAAGAAAGCTACAATTAAAAGAAAATACCAAGTGCTATACTTAAATTACAAGTTCATTGGAACTGAAGCTTTACCTTCTGCAGGACTGCTTTTTATAATATATAGCAATTGACTATCCAACAAAGTCATGAAATCTTCAAAATTGCTTCACCACATGGAAACTAAGCGCCCTGCGTTGACAGGTATGCCTTTGGAATTTTCACAAATAGAAACAATTATTGAAGGCCATGACTTTATCTAATGTGTCTGCACTGAAAGCACCATTCTTAGTGGCTTTTCTCTAAAGATGTTCCCCAAAGTAACGAGTTCTGCTCTGTTCACTTTCAACAGTGCCAGCATCTCATACAGGACAATCTATAAACCTAGTGTGATATTTATTTTTTTCTGTCATCTGATCATAAGGAATTTCCAGAAAGGCTTTACTCCTAAGCCAGAGGACAGAAAGTAGTAGAAAGTGGACATATGACCATAGAGTGCTGCTGTGCATACTCAAATTTATAGCTTAATAGGACATGTACCAGCTGGTTCATGAGGACTAGCTCACGTCACATGGTGACTTGTGGTCTGGAGTTATGGACAAAATCTCTTCTGATGTCTGATATAATCACAAAAGCTATTTCTCAAAAGGAGAGAAATTATCCACAGGATAAGAGTGCACTGCTCTAAAATTCTAAGGGACAGAAGCATGACATCATGATTCACCTAGAGGTGCCTGCTAAGGGATACAGGCAATGTCCCTACCTGTTACTGACAAAACAGTTTGTACTGCCAGCTAGACTTAGTTCTCTCTCTCTCTCTTTCTCTCTCTCTCTCTCTCTCTCTCTCTCTCTCTCTCTCTCTCTCTCTTCTCTTCTCTTCTCTTCTCTTCAAAATTCAAAGGGACCACTAGATATTAATGGCACATGTTATGGTTTATATCCAAATGTCCCCCCAAAGCTGTATGAGCTCAAAGGTGCAGCATTTTGGAGGTAACTGGATCATGGGTATGTCTACTCATCAGCAGATTACTGCACTGATATATCAGTCAGATGTGCTGTTAGGAGATGAAGGATGTGGGAGGAAGTGAGACAAGGCAGACATAGCTTGGAAAGGTCTGCATCTTTCCCTTCTCCCTTGATTGCTCTCTGCTTCCTGTCTGTCAAGCCATGAACAACACTTCTTCACCACGTCCCTTTGCTATGCTCCTGTCCAACCAACTATGCCAGCCAACTATGGTCTGAAGCCTCTACAAACTGTGAGCCAAAAAAAAACTTTCCATCTTTTAATTTGTGGGCATTGGGTATTGTGTCTTAGCGGTAAGACAGGAACTAAGTCAGCACTACATTAACCCCTTTATCCTTCACCTTAAGAAGACTATCTCAACATGTCTCACAGTACTGACCCTTAGGTATTTCATGGAGAAAGAGGCACTTGATTTTTTTCATGGATTTTTCACCCATTCTTGTGCAAATAAGTTCTAATTAAATTTAAAGTAATTGCTATTTCTTGCTCATTGGTTCCATTCACCATGATGTTATCAATTTGAAAAGCCTGTGTACTATATTCCAAGGGAAAAATCATCAATATCCCTGTTAATTAAGTTATGATGTAGGGTTGAAGAGTTGAATACTCCCCTGAAGTAGAACTGTGAAGATGTAACGTGGACCTTACTAGTTGAAACCAGACTGATTTTAGTGGCCTGATCAACAGAGACTGATAAAAAGGCATGAGCCAAGGACCAAGGACAATGTTAATCTGTCCAAAGAAATAATTATTTAATACACAGATTGCATCTGGGGTGGCTTAGCACTGGTTACACTTATGACAGTGGTGTTTCCCATCTCTAAGATCTATGTTTCTCATGGGCCAGAAAGCCTGATTTTTTATTTTTCTCAAATACACAGCTACCTTCACAAAAAGCTTAGGTCTCATTCAAGAGGACTCAGAGAAAGATCTGAGATAGAAAATTCAATCCCTGAACACAACAAAACTTTCTTAACCTCCCTTGTCTTACCATGAATTGTTTTATGTTTTTTGCATTGATTTTTTTTCCATTCCTACTGCCATGAGACTAATGTAAAACAGAACAATCACCATGTTTTCATGTGGCAGAAAAGCAAAATGGAGAAAACTCTGTCACTTCTCCTTTACAAGATGATGTGTCTAATCTGCAAAGATAGAGTTACAATATTTAGTAAACTCTAAATAGCTCAGATCTTAATATTATCAATTAGCAATTAAATCTCAATGAGTTAAATTTTGGAGACATATTGAGCCAGTAGATAGTAACCAGGTCTCAGAGACTGCTGTCTTTCAATCACGAGGCATTTGGTTTATTTAAACTGACGATTTGGTTTATTTAAAATAACTTCAATTCATTTTAAATCATAAAAATCCACAGTTGAAAAAAAATAGTTTGGTCTCATTTAATCCAGTTGATCAATGTAATATTTTGATACAAGAATTTGACTGGAAATGAACACTAACATAAGGAAAAATGACTTCGTTTCATGTATGGTACTAATGTACCATTCAAGAACCTGAAGAATTAATATTCGCTGAAGGTACTGGTATTACTTAAAAATCAATAAAGAAATTTTAAGCATTAATAATAAATATTACCAATATAATAATGCATTCATTTCATAGAGAATAAGTTTTGAGGGATATTTTATTGTTGTAGAGTCATTTTGGAACATTTCCTTATTATTTAGAATTTTTTTAACTAGATGAAATGAAATAATTGAATAAGTAGATAAATAAAATAGAAAATCATGGTTTATGCTAAATTAACTTGTCTTCTTCCAGGTAGAAATCAGTATTTATTCTATGCCTAGTTGTGACAGTATGTTATTTTTATGTATCAAGTGTAGCATGTGATATTACCTTGCACCATTAGTGTTTATTTTCTTTGTATTATTCATTTAAATATGTAATTAAAATGGAATAATGTTCTTATATCTTCTATATCTTCAAGTAATAAATATTGACTAGAAAGATGCTTTATTATGTAATATTTTTGAAAAATCCTATTTTGAAACATACACATGCGATTCACATATTATGTTCAACCAAGTTCAATCAAACATAACTAAACAGTGAATTATATTGGTATAGTCCATTGGCATCATAGCATAAATAAACTGCATGCAATTTTAAGCCCATGTGACTTATATTTTATTGATTATTATATTACAATGAGATGATTTTGAAACTTGCACAAGATCATGGAAAGACTAAGTGGCAAGTAAAATTCTGAGTTTCCTAGTATTGGAAAATGTAATCCCCTCCACAATTTTCATTCAATTACATGTCCTGTGCTTCATCACTGTAAATATTATTCAGCTAACAAATGGTTAATCTTCTGTCTGATTTGCTATTAATTATGTTCTTTGTAAGTGCTGTCTGCAAGTCAATCATACATATTTTTCCATAAACAAGGAATCTTCTTTCATATAAAAATGTAAATTTTAAAGTAATTATACTATGCTTTATAAATTTGATTACTTTAGGCACTTTACAAAACATTGATTCTTCCTACTCATAATTATAAAAATTATCTTCTAAATGTTTAGAGATTTTACATTTTGTTTTGTGTCACATGTAGGTCTTGCAATGTTTTGTTCTGTTTGGCTTTTTGAGTATGCAAGAAAAGGACACATTTACTTTTTTGTTTTCTCACTATGGTAGCCAGGAAAAATGGATATTCCAGAAGCTTCCTTTCTCTTTTCTGTTGTCCACAGTAGCATGCCCTGAAGTCCAGGCTTTCCCTTGTGTGACAAGTGTCCTGTCCCTGAGCTATACCTCCTCAGCCCTTTTCAATTTTAGTCTAAAACAGTCTTGCTGTACTGCTCTGGCAGGCCTGAAATTTGTGATCCTCCTGCCTCAGGCTTGTTAGTGGGTGGGATTACAGATGTGTGACAACAGGCCTGGACTGAAACCATTTATCAAATTGCTATATTAAACAAAATAATTTTACTGCTTTATCCTGATACATTTTATTAAAAATTGTTGGCTCATATCTAAATGAATGTCACTCATTTTCAAAGATTTTTACTCCACTGTATAAAAGTATTTTACAACTATTTATTTATTTATTCATTTATCTATTTGGTACTGGCCATTGCACCTGGGGCTTTTCCCCTGAGTTGCACTCACCAGCATTTTTGTTTTGAATTTTTCACTAAATTGCAAAATTGGCTCACTTGGTCTGAAACTTGCAATTCTCCTGCCTCAGCCTCTCAGAGTATTGGGATTAGAGGTGTTTACCAGTCTACTTGGATTATAAACTTAATTTTAACATTCATTTCAATGAAATAAAGAATTGCCTTTCTATAATTCTTATTAGAATGTATTGCTGCCTGTCTAACCAAATAATTAAAAGGGCAAGGAATTGGCCAATCTCATTGACAAAGAGAGTATAGTATTCTAAAAGAAAGGCCTGTGATTAACACACCTATGTATCTGTTTTCATTAAGTAACGTGATATATAAACCGAGTCCTACTGTGATTCAGCTTCAGATTTCGTAGTCATTGGACTTACAGCATTTTAGTAATTCATGATGGCCGCTAACGTGTGCGAATTCTATCTCTGCATTAAGTCCTCTAACCTAAGTAGACTCCATTTCATTTTAGGGCAGTCTTCCTCCTGTGCACTATATGCCTTAAAACAGATCGTTTATTCAGAACCAAATTAGTCTCCTCTTCGTAGGACATTCTGCAGTTTATGTTTTTCTAACCAGATGATATTGCTTGGAGTTTTACAGATTTTTTTCTTGTTATAATGCAGGCTTCATTTCAATTATACCCTTCTACAAAATGCACCTTCTTGACTAAAAGGTGAATGAAAAATCTACTGTATCACATTTTTTATTTTTTTTCATAGTTTCTAAAAGTGTATAAAAGTGCTTTGCTTTTTCATTTTTCATTTATTTGATTTCTATCTTCTGAAAGGTATGATTTCTGAGAATGAAATGATCTTAATTTATGTATTTCTCCCTGTTCAATATGTAGCATTTAGAAGAAAGACAGTTATTAAGCTTGCACACTAAATATTGCATGTGTGATATTTGCCTTAAAGACTGAGAAAATTAAGGGAACTATAATTTAACATACTATCAAAGTGTTTTACTTTATGCTAGATAGTATTCAAAGCTATTCAGCAATCAATGTTAACTTCTATCAGTCTATTGCAAAACTATCAAGACTATTTCCTTCATTTTATAAATTTCAGTCATGTAGACTAAAGATATTTAAATCATTACAAATTGTCATCCACAAAAATAAAACAAATTTTAATGATACAAATTATAAGATAGAACAATTAAAATCCAAGCCCTATCCATTTAATTTTATTGACTATATTGTATAATAAACATAATAAAAAGTAACATTTTTAGTACAGTATTTCAGTCCCAACATATTAAATAGCAATTATTTCTTAAGTGTCCATTCTGTTCTTTCTGTTGTGCAAAGTTATGACATTCTTATCAATATTATCAAAAATTACTGGGCATGATGGCTCACGCCTGTAATCCCAGCATATAGGAGGCTGAGGTAGGAGGATCATTGCAAGTTCAAGACCAGTGTGGCTTACAGAATGAGCTCAAGGCCAACCTCAACTGCATAACAAGACCCTATTTCAAAGTGACAATTCACAAATATATATATATATGCATATATAATCAAAAATTAATAATGATACTATTTAAATAAATTAAAAGAGAGGATTGGTTTACATTTGTTATTTTAAAGGAAAAAAGAAAGTATAGCTTCAAATTATTTTATAAAACATTGTGGAAATGATCATCTTCCATGTAGCCTAGATATGTATATAGAAGAAAGTTAAGGCAGGAAATAGCTTACAGAGTGATAACTGGTAGATTGCAATGGAAAGATGAAAAAAAAAGAAGGAGAATAATGGAAAGGTAAGAAATAGTCAATAAAAGAGGAGAGGAGAGGAAAGGAAAAAAGAAAAAAGAAAAGAAAAGAAAAGAAAGAAAAGAAAAAAGAAGAGAAATGTCACGAAGCATGAGCAAAATGTCCACAGGATTCTGCTTGTAGAGAATTCACAGTAAACTTTGTTTGATTACCCACCAAGATCCTCAATCCGGACTTTCTTGTTGTTTTCTTACTTCCTTTCTGTATCTGCTTTTATTTCTTCTTGCACTTCTTTCTAAAAACAACGTTTGCTTTACTTATAGCAAGTAATGCCCTTGTGACTAGAAATATAGCAGTGAACAAGACTATTAGACTTACATTAAAACTGGAAGAAAAATATACCTGAAATAATGGAAATATGCATACCGATACTGAGCATCAACTATATTATGCTGCTTATAAATGCTGATCTGTGATTTTGTACCAAAGGAAATTTGAAAAACATTGCAGTCGTAGAGTAAATGAGCTTGTGTAATAGTTCATAAATATCCAACAGGGAAAATTTTAAATAGGACACATTAGGACACAATGGAGTTAAAACCAATTTGCCAAGTAATTTAGGCCAAAAAATCATTCCACAACCAAACATTAGAGGTCATCCTGAATTGCTTGAATTGTCTACCTACATTGATTGGAATAATTAAATTCCAAGTGAAGCAGATGAGCTTTGCTCTACTATGATCCAGATGACCAGAAATAGGTGGGGAATTAGAAATAATTTTAACTCTAAACTCAAGTATTATTCCTATCCATTTGTAAGTAGTTCAAACAAATCACTGCTCCTATATCAATGATTTAAAAAGTAATGCAATCTTAAAATCCATTTATTTCTTTAGGCATTTACTGGCAAAAAGTATCATGAACATGAAAATACTCCAGCCTTTAATTACTTTAGTCCACTGAAAAATGACACTGACTATAGACAATTATGCTAAAACCTTGCAAAGTTGTTAATCTAAATAAAAATGTTGGAATTTGTAATACTTTATAGTCTTCACGGAAAAGGTAAATAAAAACATCTTTGTGATACTCAAGGTTGAGAAATTCTTATGTAGAATATCCTATTCATGTTTTTTCTACATCTCATTAGACTTTATGACATTACAGGTTGAAAATTGTTTATGCATTTTAACTATTCTCAGAGCTTGCTCTATCCAGGATTCTAACATATTTCACACAGTGCTACCTTAGGGAAAAAGATACTCTATATGAACTACATCTGACTCCATCTGTTTTTACAAAAACAAAATAACAGTCACAGTAAGGCAATATTTTGCTTTTGCATGTAGAAATAAAATACGAAATTTATAAGAGAACATTTGTAACCAACATGTATTGTAATAATGGCCATTCTTTCCTAGTACTCTGTAGATTTTCCTAGATAAGAACGTTACCCTGTGTGCTTTCTTCTGTCTTTGAAACTTAAGGTGTTTGATAGCCTTATTGAAATAATGAAGTTATGAAGGAAAACCTGAGTAGGTTAGAACTTATATTAGCCATTGGATTCATGTGGGAGGATAAAAAGGAATTATTTCTGGTTCACCAAATAATAATGAAAACAATACACTAGATTTTCTGAATTTACAAGTATTCTCTAGCCCTGAGTGAGTTTATTTCAAAGTAGTAGTAGGATGGAAGTATTTTCTGTGTCCTAAGGACAGCTTAGTTAATGTAGCACAATGCTTCATTTTTAGTGTATCCTTTTTAGTTCAGATAGACTTGAACAATCCCAATGTTGTTCATCAATACATTTTATAAACTTATAAAATATATTGGGCAACTTGCACTTCAGAATTTTTATTACAACCGTATAATATTTTGGAAGATGTGTAAAGCAAGATTTCTTTTGAATCCTCACAAACTCATTCTGTAATGGAGGGGGAGATGAAGACAAGGAGGTATCTGAAAGAGTTCATGGGATTATATCTTTCAGGAAGTTGGGTTTTATTTGAATAGCATGGTGGCAGTACTCTGTCAGTCAAAGTAGGACAACTAAAATGAGCCTGAGTGCTGTATTTATATAATTCTTCAAGAGCAGACATTTGGCATACGGAAAAAGAGAGACTATATATTGAGTTTTAGAAAAGGTAGTATCATTTATTAGTGTTATCAATAAGCAGAAAGAAATGAAACCTCAGGGGACTTTTCATCAAAAAGGTATTTGTACACTGAGAGTTTTGAAGTTCTGACTGGATAACATCCAAATCATGAGGGAGAAAAAAAAAGTCAAGCATAAAGCGTAAGCCAAAGGAGACTTATTCTTTCCATTACCCGCATCTCCATTTCTTCAGCTTTAACAGAAAGCACATAAAAGGAGCCTGTGTGCATCTCTCTGGATATTTCATCAAAAATTAATGATCAATTTTAATTAAGCCATGTTAATATTTGTAGCTGGCTTGCTCTGTTCCTTTTAGTATATGGATATTCAATAATGGTGCACATTTATTAGACCATACGTTTGAAAAATATTATTTTTGCCTAATTTCATCTTGTCATCTTAGAGAAACTGCTTTTATCAGGTTTTCTTCACAGTCTCTTTTCACGTACCACAATCCCTCATGCCTCCCACCAGTTCACAAACTACCTCCATTATCTATCTAAAATGTATTTATATTTATTTAGCAATATACATATTTAATCCCCATTCAATTTAATCCTGCCCACATCCCAGGTAGTTTTCAGAGATTCAGAGTAATTTGTTTGCTTAAAAAGGAAATTTATGAAAATATTCATTTAAACCTATTTAACTAGATAGGTCCACAAATGAATTCCAAAATCATAACCAATCCTTTCAAAATATAATAGTTTTTTTCTTTCATAGATTTGCTACACACTTTGTTTGTTTATTTCATTAATGACTCATGTAGATTAAGAATGCAAACAAGTGTTTGCTTGGCTATAAAATGACAAATTTGGACGTAAAAGACATTATAAAATGTCATCAAAATTGAAAAATTTCTCATTTTTTCTTATTTGTGTTTATTTTTTAAAGCAGGCTTTAAAAAAATAAAGACTTGTGGGAGTGTACTTCTGTGTAGTCTAAAGTGGATTTGAATTCCCTTTGTAGCCCAAGATAAGTTTGAATGTTGTGACTGATTTTACTCAGTCTCCCATGTAAGTGAAGCTTGTAAGGGCATAAAAAATTTGCTTTTCAGATATGATAACTAAAATGCACCATCTCTTTATCTCAATATCATCACCTCATTAATTTCATAATTATTTTCCTCACTTTTTAAATTTTGAATCATAATCTCCAGTCTCTCCCCCAGGAAAAAAAGTGACTGCTGATTGGGCCAATATTCATCATTCTTAAAATTATTCACAACATTTTGCCATGTCTGGAGTAGCAGAGACTACAGTAAACTATAGTGTCCAAGAGACTACATGTATGCTAAAGGTAGTCAAGTTCTTAAAGTGGACTTTCCATGCAAAAAATAGTAAAAGCAACAAATGTGATTATATGTCCCAGAGCTGAAATTAGGATTCTAGGTAAGACAGAAGATCTGAAAGTGGAGCAGACTGCTGCATTTCCTTTGGGATCCAGCTCTCTTTGCTTATAATGTCTAATTTAAACTCTAATTTTTATTGCTTTTGATGTTTTATGTTTCCTACTCTGCAAAAATACAAGAAAATATGTGATTGTGGGCAGCCTTTGAGAACTTTATCCTCATGATTTAAAATAATTTCTCAAACGTGATCATTGGATCCAACAGACAAAATCAAAGTCTTTCCTACATTTTCTTCAGGCAATGAGTGTATTCATTTTGTTTTGACATAAATACACTGGAATATTATTTAACAAGGAAGATATATATATATATATATATATATATATATATATATATAGTAGGAGAGAATTGATATTAGCACAAAAAATACAATAGACCTAAGAGAGAAACACAATTCTAAGCCATAGTGTGGGTGCTGTCATAGAGTGTATTTAGG
Organism: Hydrochoerus hydrochaeris; assembly: GCA_004027455.1. Taxonomy (NCBI): domain Eukaryota; kingdom Metazoa; phylum Chordata; class Mammalia; order Rodentia; family Hydrochaeridae; genus Hydrochoerus; species Hydrochoerus hydrochaeris. The sequence continues at coordinate 66,424 of PVLA01001563.1, read as the reverse complement.
TAAATTCTTTCAGTTCTGTATGTCCTTTGGTAAGCAATTTTGAATCCACTTCTGTTACATACATAAGGATGTATGTATCTTAAATTTGAAGAGCACTGTATATTTTGCGGGAATTGTAAGAACTCCCACAAGTCTTTATGTTTTAATCTTCTAATTACTCTAAATAAACTTAATGTCATACATATAAATTTCACAGCATACTTTTAGATATAGGAATGAAAGAGAAAACCCAAGACCACATGAAATAGAAACTACTGGAATATCAACTCATAGCAACACAATAGAAAATAGTCATATGGCTATTAGTCAGCAAGGGAGGTCATGTTGTTTCCTTGTAGGTATTATAGGCATAACTATAATGGCATCTATGGGAATGAAGGAACACTCAACTGCCTAGAAAACATGCCCCCGTTAGGGTAATTTTAAGCCCAAAAGTTGATAATAGTTGGGACGGTAAAAGTAGTGAAGCAATGCTAATCTTACTGAGGTGATGGTATAATAGATATTACTTCATTATAGGGAAGACCTAAAGAAGTTAGCATTCTTTGACCAGTTTTCCCTGAGATTGCTCATCATTGTTACAGCTCTGTTATTTCTTTGCTGCTTTTCCAGATACTTTTAACTGTTTCTCCATTGTTTGCCCACGGCTTGGTCCTAAACCAATACCACATATTTCAGATTTTGTTATGGAAGCATTAATTTTCTGAGTATCAGTTACCACATCATCCCATGGCGCTTAGCAAGCCATCTCAAAATGTAATGTTTTGAAACAACTATCACTTAGCCACTTAAAATATTCCAGGTTGGCAATTTGGGTTGACTCAGATCATTCCTAACACATGAGTTGTCTCAGCTTACTCATTTGGAAGGTCTGTAAGTCTACAAAGTCTAGAAAAATCTCACACTTTGCATTTTTCACATACAACTGCATCCATATGTAATTTTCTTAATATATATCAATTGTTGTCATATATTAATTGAAGATATATGTTTCCTCCTCTTGAATAGTAGGTTTATCCTAGGTGCATGATTTCCAAAGTCAGCCTAAAAAGCTATACAGACTCTGTTGAGCTTATGTGTCTTGAGACACATGTTTTCCAACCAACCAACCAACCAACTAACCAACCAACCAGTCAATCAATCAACTATCCAACAAATCAATCAACAAACAAGTCAGTCAACCAGTCAACTAACCAGTCAAGTAACCAAGCAGTCAAGTTGATGAGAGGATTAAACCGGTTCATAAAGAGAAATCTCCTGAGAGAGTCCAACACATCCAGCCTTCGGTCAGGATCATCCAATAGAGATATACATGTCTTCAGATTATTCTTCCATGCAGCCTTGAAGATGCCCTAGCTGGTTAATGTTACCTGTGTCTGCCAGACTCTCCCCAAATACTATATCCTGGAGAAAAGTAAATGCTATTTTAAGTCACTTATTTTTGGAGTGTTTTTATGTAGCATGAAATCACTAAAATGGGTCACTTCAGTCATGTCTGATAGTTTGCAGGATACTGACTACAGTTGTTTTCAATGTGGTTTCTCAAAGTAGAAAAATATTCAAGATAATTTATTTGGTCTCGTGTTTCTCATATTTCCAAGCAGAGAGAAGAAAAGGGTAAGCCTCACCTGGATAGTCACCTTTTAAGCCAAAGCTTGTATCAGACTTACTAAGGTCCCACTGATAAAGCAACCTAGAATCTGCTGGTAGCAGAAAGCCTTGGTTATACGCTCTGAATGCTACAATATGGAGTCTGAAGAGGTATTTCTTGTAGCACTAAATCTAATGTGACACTCAGTGATGGCATATAGCTTCCTTTATGTGTGAGCCCACAAAGTTTGTGGGATTCTGGGCCTAGGTTTAACTGTGAATTTGGATATTTTTGAGGATATAATCAGGATATTTTTGAGGTATCCTAGGTGAGTATGAAATAAAGATAAGAGATATTATGGGGGATAATCTGGCCATAAATTGCCATATAACATAGGTCAAAAGGGATCCTACAGAATGATCAGCCAGCTGACATTATTTTTTTTAGATGAAAAGTTTACAGGGGATATATTCTAGACAAGGACTTTATGAATATGAATCTAAGTCTTTTAATTGTAACATGCTAGCACTTTGCTTTCTAATATGGTCTTGATTAGAAGGCAGTAAAACTGCCACCAACTCATATAATAGGACTTATAGAATGTTTTTTACAGCTCAAAAATTCAAGTTCAAGTTAAGACATTATTCCCCAATTTTCTACAGAGTGAAGAATGTCACTAAGCTAAGCAAAAGGATAGAGCCACAGAGTTCAATTAACAATGACTGGAATATCATCTTTCCTTTGAAAATATGCTTTATATTTTATATGCTTTATATTATATTTTACTTTAACTGACAGAAAATAATTATGCAACAATAAGATGATTTGATAAATGTGCACACTTTAGAATGATCAAGTCATGCCAAGCCACATTCCAGATATGAGATTTCAAAAATAAATAGTTATAGCAGTGAAGTGAGTGTGATTGATGTGAGGATAACAGCTGAGCCTCACACAGGTGAAAACAGGACAATACTTACCATGGGGGATTTGGTGAGATATTATTCTGTCAGAGGGTGAGGGGAAAAGGAAAATCAGTGTATGAAGCATAGAAGGAAAAGGTCTGGAGCACAGGATGAGCACAGAATTCATTAGAAATCATCACAATAGCATGAAAAGATAGTTATACAATGGAACCACTTCCTAGATTTCCACTTATGTTGAAGAAAAATGTTTTCGTATTCCATTGTGCTCTACATAATAATCAGAGTCATTATCTTAGTTTGTATTAGGCGAAGGACAATCATCTTTAACATATGCGGAGTTGCGCTGTTCTCTTCACATTTCTGATGTGCCCATGTGGGTGCTGGGCACATCCTCGGGTGAGTATCTGCACTGTGCTGCTGAAACCGGAGGCCCCTCGGCCAAGTAAAGTTTACATTACCGATGCAACACAGAGCCATAAAAAGTTATGGAGCCTGATTCATTAAACAAAGATGTCTTGACAGCTGCCAAATGTCTCAGAAATATTCTTAACCTAAGGATGTGGCAAACTGCAGAGTACAGTAAGCAGGTCTTAGCACTATGTTAATTACCACTGCATGGAATTGAAAATCTCATCATGACAGGCAGGGAAAGGAAAGAGTTCGGTGGGAATGGAAGACACAGATTTATAATAAGCAGCAAAAGAGTTTTGATGGGAATGCAATCCATCTCTGCATCACAGGCTTATATGAATCTGTACCTGCAGGACTGGAATGTAAATCAAATCATCGTGCTTAAGATGAATGTGACTGTGACCAACCTACAAGTTCTGGATAGTTATGAGCCTAATTGATGGAAGCTGTTCTGCATTGAAACGTGAGACATCTTACTGGGAAACACAATAGCCTACCCCAGAGGAAGTAAAGTAAATGAATAGAGTCTCTGTTTTAGAAATTGGGTAGTTATTTGAAGAAATAGAGTAAGATATGTTTTTTCTGAAGGTATAAAAGTAAAAAAAAAAGCAATGTTTAGACAACACACATTTTAACAAGTAAACATCACATATGATTAAAAAACGCTGAATTATAATTTATGAAATCCATTGTTTTCCTGAGCCTGTTCAGAATTAAGAAATTTCCATTTGTGGTTGTCATGGAAACAAAAAACTTCATGCTTTTTTCAATTCTGGCTGCTGGTATCACAATAATTTGGCCTTAGCACAGACATTAACTTTCCAGCGGTCATCCACATACTTCATTATAAAAATCTACATCAGGAAAAAATGATCTAAATCTCAAGATGTAATGTATTTGAAGGAGTTAAACACATTGTGATTCTTTAATAGAATCTCTGTGCTGATAGTAGCCCTTCCATTGTTAAATAGTATGAGACAGAGCATAGAACATTGCATTAAAAATAATCATAAACTTCTAACCCCAGGTTCTGGAGCTGTCTGGGAAAATACATATGATAGGTTATGTTGAATTTTTCAAATATTAAAGTCACTGAATGGTTTTAAAGTTTTCTCATGTCAGCTACTCTCCATCAACCCAAATGTGTTTCATCCTACAACTGTGGATCAGAGCTCTCTGTACTGTAGTCTGTAAGTTCATATAGGCTGAAGCCTAATTCAAGGTGGAATTCAGTGTCTGAAGAAAAAGCAAAGAATATCTTCCATAACAGCTCCTGAAAATTAATACCACTCATACAAATGGCCATTTCTCTAATTATATTAAAGGGGAAAATGAAGTTTTCATTGAAAAATGGTGAGAAGGTATGTTGGAGAAAATAGAATTGAACTAGTATCTTGGTGATTTGATGGGAAATAAAAATGCATAGATTTTTACAAATCAGCAATTATCTTTAAAATGATATATATTGTATTCTACATGTGTATCAAGAGAATGTACACTACAACTACATGATAAGTACAAGAAGTTCCATTTTTATTTTATACTTATACTGTCTCTGAATGTCATCACTTTTCAAATGGAGACATTGGTTTTCACAAAATGGAGCTTGCTGATAAAATCCTTGAATTCTCGTCTCCTCTCTGTCATGATTTAGTGAAGTTTATTATCCTTGCACCTTCTCCTATATCCAAGAATAAAAAAATCCTTTTATTTTTATTCCTGTTCTGCTCTTTCCCAGCACCTACTTGCCATAATCAGTGCCTTCCACGTGATACACTGGTATGATCCTTGTTTGCTGAATTCAACTGATTAGCATTATTCATTTTACAAATAAGTTTATTGCAAGTAATATTATCTTCTTTAATTTATACACTTTAAAACACAATTTGTATACTAACAGTCAGAAATATCTGTGTATTTTGAAGAAAAGCATTTTTATATAAAAATCATAGAATCTAATAGGGAAAATAAATTATTATTCATACTGTATGTTTTAGTTAGACACTGAGTCTTCCTCTCCCTGCCCACTTATTGTACAGAAAACCTTCTATAATATGTTTCAACTTATTTCCTTAAATCCTACATATCCTTAAAAGTGCATTATGGAAGTGTGGTAGCTTCATTTCTCTGAAACAAAATAACAGAGGTAATTAACTAAGAAAGGCTTTTTTTATCTTGTAGTTTTGGAAGTTGTAGTCTATAACTGATCTGCCCCATTTGCTCTTGACCATGACAGGGCAAAAGCACTTCATTATGGGAAGAAATGCCAGTTGAAACTGCTTACTTCATGAGCATGTTAGCAAAGAAAAAGAGGAAGAAGCTAGAATTCCACATTCATTTCAGAATCACACTCTTCCTAAATTAAGGACCTCCCACCAAGGCCCACTTCTTAATAGAATTTCCAATAGTAATGCACTGAGGGTTAATCCTCTAACACATGGATTGTAGAGAGCCATTCATAGCAAGAGAATGGGGAACACATTCTGAATCTTCCCTGACATCTTGCTAGAAACCACTCTCCTCCTCATCTCCCAGAGCACTTCATACGCATTTGTTCAGATGCATTCGGCCTTTTATTATTTTGTGAATTTCTTAATTCATTGATGACAAGAGTGATGTAAGCTTTGAAAATTAATATTAATTAATTAAATTATTATAAACCACCAGGAAGAAAAAAGACTGTTATGAACGTTACCTGTTTCATATTTGTATTTATCTTTCCTATTGTAAGTAATTACTTCAATGCTACAGCTGAAAAGTCTGTAAATTCAAATACATGATACCAATACATTAACTTTTTATGCTTACTGTGCCAGTTAAAGCAAAAAACTTTAAAAGTACAGTTTGAATGTTGAACACCAAGCCATGTGAGCAAAGGAAATTTTCAGGTGTCCCCAACCCACTCTGTCTCTTTCTTGATCACACCCTGAAATACCTACTCACTCTGCAGCAATTTTTTATAGTTTTTCCTACCTAAATATATAACTGATGATTTTGATTCATTTATCTTCATTGATGAGTATTCTGCTATAGGTATAGGACAAAATTTATGCTTTTAATTTATATTTATCTTTTGAAGTTCAGATAATTTAACATATTCCTTGCGTGAAGTTGTGTTTTAATGTGTATATAATCATGGAATGCTTAAATTAGCTATGCCTTTGTTAAAGCACAGAATATCCACTATAAATTTTTCAGGAATATAAAGTAACACCAATAATTTCAGTGTTTTGTTATATATTTTCTGAAATATATTTTATGAAAAATATTTCTCCTTTTTAAATGCATTTACCACTGACTTTGCATCTTTTCATAAAAATCTGAATCATTACAAGTTTTTGTTTTATGATAAATTTTGCTGAGAATATTTAGACATACATAACTGTGCATAGCAAGTTCACATTTATACTTTGAAATTGCAAAAGGTTTATAATACTTAATATTACTGAATAATTATCAATTGTTTGTTAACCTCACTACACTAATTTGAAGCTTCACTAGTAGCATATGAGAGTAATAATTTCTCTATAGTTTCCAATATTTGGCTATAAAAGACTTTTGAATTATTTGTCTGCATATAAGAATAATAGTGCCATCATATTTTAATTAATTCTGAAAGTTTTGTAAACTAATTAGGTTGGTAAGCCTTCTCAATTAAACATTTGTATTTCCTCATATGAAATACCTGTGTAATTATTTTCTTTAATTTACTATTGGGATGTTTGTCATTTTGGATTGATTTATAGAAGATTTTAGATGCTACATAAATTACACATTTTCTTTACATATGTTACAAATATTTTTCTTCTATAATTGTGTTTATTTTTTAGTTAATATTTTATTTTTGAATAGATGGTCTTAATGTTAGTGAAATTAGTTTTATTCAGATATTTCTTTATGAAATATTCATTTAATATTGACTTAAACTATTTTTATATACTGAAAATTTATGAAGCTATTGTCTTATATTATATGGCAATACTTTATTGTACAATTTGCTTTCCAGGTAACTTTTTTTCTTTGTGTGTGTGTGTGTGTGTGTGTGTGTGGTTTTTCATTCATGTAGTCACATTAATTTTGACAATCCAAAATTATCCCATAATAGTTTCCATAAAACTAGTGTCATAATAAAAATAAATAATTAAAAATGTGAACAATAAAGGAAATAATTCAACATGGAAAATTATGTTTCCTTTCAAAATAACAGTAAAAAGAAACCAATCACTGTATTTAAATATATAAATATGACTGACTGATGAAGCCAAGGAAATAGAGTTTCTCTGAACTAGAATAAAGATCACATTTGCAGTGTTATTCCTGTGTTATTTCCTTTATGTGCAAAAGTGTTCATGGTGTGGAAGATAAGCAGAAAAATACAATAACTTTTAATAAGGTCATAACATTTGAAATAGAAACATAACCTAAAAATGCTATTGATGATTTGTAGAATTTTTACCTACACTGAATTCACAATGCCTATTCCAGAAATATCTATAAGAACTGACATATCAAAAAGGCTTTTTTGCAAGTGGTCAAAATAAAACTAGCTATATTTTATTATAATATTAATCAGAAGGCTTGCTTACTAAAATGAAAGCATGGGAAAATGTTAACTGACAATATTTGTTCATTATCTGTGGATATTATACTCCAAGGATAGAAAAAGTACTTTAGCTGAAAGACATGTTCCACTAACCGGAGATTATTCTATGCAAAGCTAAACCACACAAAAGTAACTACAGTGCAAAAGCTTCTCTGATGTTCAAGCCCCTTTATGGAACTTATTCTTTGCCAAAACTTATATGAAACTGTGGGCATTAATTCAATGCTCTCTTGCATTAAATTGTTGGTCAAATATGATACCAAACTTCACAGAACACTATCGTTAGTACATTTTCTCATCCAATTCAGTCCTATGTTACAACTAATGCAATATTCTGCTTTAAAATTTCCATTAGCATGATGGAAAGTGCTATAATTAGCCAGCCTCATTAAAATTTCTTTCTAGGTTCTGTCTTTGCTTCTCTATGAAATAATCCTCCTAAGGAAGAAGATTTAAATAATCAAGTAGATATATCTATCTGGAGCTTAGAGGAGAGATCTGTAGAGCTCTTTGGGAAGCCCAAGCGTCTGCTCAAGAGACAGAAGACTGCTTACTCTGAAGAGCTGGAACGTCTTGAAGATGTTTTGCCCATCTGAGCAGTGATAGACTTTAAGGGGAAAACAAGGAAGCTCCTGAGGGAGCAATCAGATGGAAGGTACTAATACAGGCAAACTGTCAGCATAGTTTGACAGTTATTCTGCAGTCAGAAGAAAGCTATCCATTTGTTGTTCCTCAATATATCTGAGAGTTTGAGTCAGTGCAGGGCTTCACTTACTGAAGTCCTCTGGTGACCCCAACAAAGATATTCCCTGTCTCCCAGTGTTTTCATACGGTTTGCGGACCCAAAATTGGCGGGCTCTGACTTACATATATAAATACAAAAGTCACCAGCCTCAAAAAATGTTATAACAGAGAATAAGTAGGATTTTCTAAGCAGGACATAGAGTAATACCAGAAGAAGATTAAGAATTGAATACTAAAATATATAGCATTGGTACTTTTAAAATATTAGTAGATTTTGAGACATTAGCTCATAATGGGGCTTCAAATGTGTAAACAAGATAGTACAGTGTAATAAACTCCATGGGAAATGAGCACCTCAAAAAATTTGATAAGAAACCAAGGAAAACAGGAAGCACAGTATAATGTCAGAATGAGAAATTTCAATGAGGCAGTGAAACATTTGTCAAAAAGCAGTAGGTATAAGTGCAGGAGAGGGAAGCATCTGAGATAAAAGTGGCAGAGGCAGCATCCAGGAAAGAGGTTCTAGCTGTTCTATATACTACCTTGATAATCAGACATGTCAACAAGCCACATAACATAGAGTAGATTCAGAGAAATAATGTTCAAACAATGACAAACTGCATGCTAGACGATATGCACAGATAAGGGAAAAACATAATTGTATACCTTGTTTCACTCATTATAATTATAATCACTTTCTTAAATTGGCAATTTATATTCCCTCAGTGAACCCAAAGTTTATATAACTGAGGACCAGTCACTTATAAAATAGGAGTGTTCAAAACAATTAATATTAAAATGTAGGTAAATGAGAACTATAAAACCAATACTGTGAGAAACTAATAATCTACTATCTTTAGAATAGATCCATGAGACCACGAGACTAGAGTTATCCCCCTGTCATTCCAGGAGACCATGGCATCATTAACTAGAGTCATACTACACTTCAAAGGAAGGTGAGACAGTCTACAGGTTATCATGTTTGTATTCTCTATGGCCATTGCATTTTTTTGTTGTTGTTGGTTGGTTGATTCTTTCTCATGTGATCTATCCAAACTCTGAATAATAATATTGTGAAGTAATGTCTCATTAAAATTGTATTTCTGTCCAATTTTCTCTATGGGGTTAACAAAACATAGGATATTGACTGACTTTAGCATTTTCAAGCATTAAAAACTGTCATTTTTTAGATGTTTGAACCGAATTAATTCTCAAAACTTCTCTTTTTTTACACTGTCTATTGAAAAATAAAAAAAAAAACCTGCATTAGTTTTGTTGAATGGATTAATTCCATTTGTTTGTAAAATCCTTAATTGAGTTCTATTTTTTGTATTATTGCCAATAGCATAATTAGTTTACATTGTTTCATTTAATTATATGTCTATTATATTTAAATGGCTATTTAGTTTGCCCCTTTCTCTCTAAATTTTAACTCTTTGTAACACAAATTGGCAAAACACATGTATTTTATTTTTTATTGCCATATTTATTTTTTCATTATCCTTTTCAGTTTAATATCACTGTGTGATCTTGCTTTATTTATTGTATATAGTGTGACACTAGGTATTTGTGTATGTGTGCATGTCACTTATTGGAATTTATTTTTAAAATAAACTTCTATTTCCACAGATATGCTTGGCTCTAGTTTATTTTGCAGTGTAATTTTGATTAATATGCCTCCATCTGTTAAATTTTAATGATACATTGAATTTAGCTTTCAAATTTATGGATTATTTTTCTTTAATTACCACTGAAAATAAAAGTAATGTTTTATTCTTCTTGAGATATTTTATATGTAAAATAAATAAATTTGATTTTTTTCTCCAAATTTTTATGAGTGAAACTATACGTAAGATATAGAGGGGTGTAAATTAGCATATTTTTCAGCCTCCCTAGCTCCCTAAGTGTCCCATAATTTAAATCTTAAATTTTTCTACAATATAATATTATAAAACTATGTTAATGAATTTATATTGTTACCTATTTCTCAGAATAACACTAACCTTTGAACAAAAGCAATGCAGTACCTGTGCATTTCTTACAGAAAATAATGCTGCCTGTATATCAATTTAAGCAGATCCCCAATAATCTTTTAACATGTAAACTATCACAACCTAGATACAGATTCCATTAGTAAGCATCTACTTGGAATGAGTTCTGGATACGTAAGTCCACATTCTCTTTCATGTAATCTACTTGGACAGAAAGTCCTAAATGAAATAGTAGCAACTCCTCTTTATTACCTTTAAAATATCACTTTTTGTATTTTTCTTTTTACATGAAATTATATGATAGTAAATTCCAAACTGAACTCTGGCTAGAATATCTATATGATGTGATACAAATTGTAGTAGATTTTATTTCAAAGATATTCTACTGCTATGAAATTGAGAATGCTTTACTTGTCTGGAAGAATGATCTGTGAAAATATGTCAGAGCTATTATTAATGGTTAGAATTAACACCATAGCAATTGGTGAAGTCACAATGCAGAAAAATAAGTAAAATAATTTGACAGACTTTTAAGCAAGCACTGGACTGATACTGGCATTCAGAAATCATGGATGCCAGTAGCAAAACTGACTGAGGGAACTAAACTTACATGATACTACAAAAATTAGATCGAGCACTGCAAAAACAGGAGAATTCAACAGAAATAAAAAAAGATCTCAGGAAAAACTAGGACTGAGAAACAAATTATGTCAGATTACTCTACTGTGGCAATTCTCTGAAGAGTTAAGATATAACTTGGTCTGCCTTAAAATTGGCAGTGGGTGTAAACTTCAGATGTTGACCTTTTGGTAGTACAGGAAACAAGTGACCTTCAAGGATTACTTGAAATTAAAGAGCTATTTTATGAGAATCTGATGATTCCATGATGCTTTGTTTTTTTCTACAGGATATGAGCAACTGTTAAGAAAATTCAAGATTGGCATAGTATATAGTATATAATATATGATATATATTATATTACATATATAATATTGTTGCTGAGTGAAAGCAGTGGAAGTCTAAGCAATGTTAATCATTCTTCAGGGTTTTTAGATTCCAAAATTTTATCAGTGTTGAGCAGTTTTGCCATACTGCATGTTACAGATGTCAGAAATATAACAGTTATGATATAGACATGCAAATAATTTCAAATAGGAAGTCTATATCTCAGTATGAAATTTGGCCTTGATTTGCAAATTCATTCTCTTTGATCTAAACATACATCTTTTTTAGGAGTATCCTTTGAATTCGTTCTAGTGTCTTACTGCTTATCTCATCAATAATGTGTTAAATCTTTACTACATGCTCACTTTACATCTATATAAACATCGTAATTTATTATTTATTAATTCATTTATAGATTGATTGATGTTCACTACCTAGGATCCAACCCAGGACTTCACATATGCTATACATGCACTGCCCCCCTTACCTACATCCCCAGCCCACTGTAAATTTTTCTGCATTGCCAAGGATTTCGCAACTTAAATTTGAATTCTTCCTGCCACAACCTCCTGGGTAGTGGGGACTGTGTCTAGGTCATGACTTTATTTTTTGACAACTATCTCAAGCTATTTTCTCCATCCTCTCCTCTGAAGGCTGTAACTCACTTGAAAGAAGCAGTTTTGTATGCATTTTCACAGAGCCACCAGACCAGAATATCACAAGCTACTAGTGTTACAGATATTTGCAAGAATAAAATATGAGCAGACCATAGATTTTGCAACTAAGAAAAAGAAAATATGAATGTGGAAATAGGAATCTGATGGACTTTCTTGGGATAATTTAATCAAAGTAATATGGGTTACTCTTGCAAAAGAGCACCGCCCACCAAAAGAAAGAAAGAAAGAAAGAAAGAAAGAAAGAAAGAAAGAAAGAAAGAAAGAAGAAAGAAAGAGAAAGCCTATAGGTTCTTCCCCAAATTATCACTGAATGAAGAAAATCTTGAAGTTATAACAGGTTATCGGAGGTCAGAAAACTATCATTTTTCTTTACCAATGAATTGCTTCTCCCATCTATGCCTTTGATTCCTTAAAATACAGAAATTATAGGACCAAATTCCTATACCAGTTCTATGACTGCTTCTTGAAATAGTAATATACTGTTAGAAAAAAAATGAATAAAATAAGATCAAATTAATTGCTTAATAGCTTTTGCTTATTTTCCCCAGAAGTGTACCTTGCCTGTCTAGAGTAAGATTCATTATTTTATGTTAAGTTGAAGAAAAAAATCAAAATATTTTCTTATTCATTCTGATATGTGAATACGAAATATACTTTTTCTGTCTCACTATTTGTTGACTGAATATCTGAGGGGAAATGCTTTCTAACAATTATTATTTTTTTTTTTAATGAGAGCAGTTCTTAGGGAATTACAGAAAGATACCATATAAACAAAAACTAAAGTTAAGGTTAAGGAACCTTTTCATATGCTTTAATAATATTGTCAATGGCTTGATCATTTTGAGTTCAAAAATATGAATGTAATACATTTTATACACTGGCAATTTCTTATGTGCCATGTTAAGAATTACAGTGGGAAATTAATGTATGAATAAATCAAATGAAATAAATAAAAGCATTAACATGGTAGCTAAAATAGCATATAGATTCATTTAAATTCAAGAAAGTTTACATTCCAGTGAAAGACAGTTAATCATGTTTAGTATTTATTAACAAAAGCTTTTTAAAGAATTTTCACACTGATGTTAAAATTTGATAGAATCCAGGTGCTTCCCCAAGGTAACACCAGAAATATATGTTCTAACAGAAAAAGTAAGAAAAATACAAATGTGAAATAAAAAAATCTTGTGTAGTTATACAGCAATTAGTAGGGGGACCAAGTAAGGAAATTCAAGTGATTTATTATAGTCTCAAACTAGACGGATTGAATTTGAGAATTCAGGAAAATTGCAGCTATAGTTAATTCCATTATCGAAGTTTTACATTATCTCTTTTTTACTGATTTGTATACATGCCTGACCCCCCCTTTCTGTGTGTGTATGTGTGTGTGTGTGTGTGTGTGTGTGTGTGTGTGAAGCTCAGAGTCCTAGTGTCTGCCTCAAACAGAGGATGAAATCTTGGCCCCACCACAGTGTGAATCTGTTATTTCCCCAGCTATTTGAACATTCAGATCTACTTTTATATTTCTGCTCAGAGGTAGGCTAAGCATCTTAGAAAAGCTTTTGTTTTCTTTACTTCCTAATTTAAATGCCATAAGAATACAGTCCAAAAACTTTCAAAAACAGTCTCCCAATTCAGCTGTAAAAGTCATAAATAGTTTATTTGTTTTTACTTTAACTTAGTTTGGAAAATGTCTAATACGTGTTTTTGGAAGAAGTCCCCTTTTAGGTCTGTTAGACAGACCCTGTCACTGAGGCCAATCACTGTGCTTGCAGCCTTACATAAACATTTAGGTGTGATCTGAGTACAACACGTCTCTAACAACAACTCCCTAAAAATATGTATATAACAGTGGTGATCTTGATAAAATATTTTGATTAATCATTGGCAAGATAAGGTGTGCAAAGATTTTAAATGTTTTTAGCTGGTCCAGGTAGTGCATACCTGTAATCTAGAATTTGAGAGGTCAAGAAGAGAGGATTACAAAGTTTAGGCCAATGGGCATTATAACAAGATCTTTTTCAAGGAATCAAAAAAAGAAAAAAGTCCTTGATTTTGTTTTTGGTTTTGTTTTTGTGGAATGGTAGCAGCATTTTTCATACCTGACATGCAATCCTAGTTCTTTTCTTTATTGGAAGGAAGGTCTCATTCATTTTCTTTAATCTTGATGAGCCTTAATTTTCTCATCTAAGTAGTGACTAATGGAATTTTCTTCACTGTCTTCCACAGTCTGAGTGTCATCCAGTAAAATAATTAACATAAAACTCTTCTAAATTTAAACCACTATTCTTAAGCATTCATAAAGAAAGGTTTTTTTTAATTCATGAATAGAATATTTGGCTTAGGCATAAATTAAAGTAGTACACAGTAAATGAAAACTACTGGAATCTCCAGTGAAGAGCATTAATGTATAAAATCACTACTTTTTCCTTTTATAAAAATTATTTATTGGCAAGCGCAATCTTAAATAATATATGTGCCAATTATACATGCTATAGGGTAAGTTCTAAATTTTTAATATCTTTCTGAAGGACAACCACACAGAGATATTTAGATCATTATTAATAATAGAATATCCTTAAGGTAATATTTTCTAGAACTAAAAGAATTACATGAGAAAAAGAGAAAAACATATTTTGGTGGAATGTACAGCTAGCTTTCTTCCATATGGAAAATATTTCAATGATATTTCAATACAAATCTCCATATTATGCCTTGTGTGTAGTGGTGGTGAATTAATTTTTAGGGAGAGTGTAGGAATCTATGAAAAATTTTAAAAGAATTATTAGAAATATTTGTTGTACCAGGCAGTAAAATAATTTAGAGTCACATGAACTGTGTTACTGGTACAAGAAGGACAAATAAAATAAAACTTTAATGTACATGCATATGCTTAATTTCATAGTGTCAGGACCAGTAGTTAATTTTTTACATATACAAAAACATACATTTTTATATCAGAACAATAAGCAACATAAATTCTAATTAAATCACAGATATAAAATTAAGATAAAATATATGAAACAAATGTAAGACAACTGTACATAATGATAATATAACAAAATAAAGGTTAGATTAGTATGTGTAAAAATGTATACTTTCCAGTGTTGTAGTCAGGGTTTACAAGGGCAAAGATTTAATACAGGACACACAATTTACAGGATTATTTGATCATATTCATCCAAAGTGTCAAATTCAAGAGTGTGGAGGATGTATTCATGCACTAGAGACCCAAAGAATCCAGTTGAGGGCCAAAACCCCACAGCAATGTCTTGCTGTAAGTCCAGCTATAGACCTAGAAATGGCAATATCTTCCACAAGTCAAACTAGATACCTAGAACCCACGACAATGTCTCACACAAGTCTGTGTCAAGGATCTGCACCAGGAAGGCCCAGAGGACAGCAGTGGAAGCTGCAAGGTATGCACCAGCAGGATGAAGGATCTGTGCCAGCAGGCTGATTGGGCTGCCCTGGAGCCAGGAAGCAATGCTCAAGGTAAGGACCAGAACTCCTCCTAAAAGAACATCGGCCATTCCTATGGACAGTGAGGACCTGAGCTCCTCCAATGATGAGAACAGCTGAGATCTTAGCAAGAAAGGAGCAAGTGATCTTCCCATCTGGTTCTCCTTTTATGCTTTCGGTAACAATCCTCAGGTGGGCCTTCCCCACTCAGCACTATGCTGATTCAATTCAACTAGGTGTTTCAAATTGGCCAGTAGCGTATCCACCATAGAGTAATGAAAAATATCTTTAAAAACTAGTAAAATGTATCTGTTCTTCTATGACTGGGTTATTTTACTTAACCAGCAGGTGTTCATCACATCAGAAAACCCAGATTTTTCCCTAAGGTAGTGTGTATGCACTTAATTTTAATCTGTTCATCCATCAATTTTCAGGTATTATCATATATTCACTCTTGTGAATCATGCTGTAATGAATATGATAGAGTTCTTTTGGAAAATAAGCAAACTGGAATTCCCGCTCATCTATAGTTTTATCATTCGTTTTAAAGAAAATGTTACACTATTTTTCATAGCACCTGCAACATTTCACATTCTAAACAGTGTTGCAATTCTCCATTTCCTTCCTGTACTAGACAGCTTTTCCTCACTGAGACATATTATCCAACACCCATAAATTAAAAGAGGAGAGGATCCATTTGGTCTATGGTTTCTGGAGAGCCAATACATGATCAAAGTTCCAAGGGAAGGACACTCTGGAAGAACAATGTGGTAGAGGGAAACTATTTAGGTCACAGTGGCTGAAATGGAGAGAAAGGAAAATGTGCCAGAGAAACAGGAGCCAAGACAAGACACGATATTCAAGGTAAGGTGCTCATGACCCACATACACAGTTAAAAGCATATTTTAATTAACCCTCCATATATCTTTCAAGCCAATCAAGTTGACAATTAAGCTTAATCATTACACTTGCCAGTACTTTTCATCTTTGTTTATTTTGTTAAATAATGAGGTGATATCTTGCTGTGGTTTTGATTTATGTTCCTCTGATAATCATTGCCGTACATTATTATGCACCAGTTGCCTTTTTTCATGTCCTCTATAGAGAAATGTCTTGGTGTTTTCATTCTTTGCCTACCTTTTCATTAGGTTATTGTTTTTTTTTTATTCCTTTGCTCTGTTATTTAGCTATAGGAGGGTTTTTTTGTTATTGTTTCCATATATTCTAGAATTCTTCAAAATTGCCCAAGTTAGGGTTATACCAATACAAAAATATTTTAATGAAGGAGGAGGGCAGGAAAATATGACAAAAAATCACTGCAAAACAACATCCTATTTTTGCATGTTGAATTGGCAGATTGTTGAGATAATCATCTATTTTTGGAGGAGAAATATCAATAGAATCTGTGGTTTAGAAAATTATATTAGTATAATCTTTCAGGGAAGGATGTAATTTGTAAATATACATATGTGTGTAATATACATGTATGTATATGTGTGTGATATGCATATATGTATATATGTGTGATATGCATATATGTATATGTGTGTGATATATATGTATATGTACATATATGTATATATATGTGTGTATATACACACATATATGTATATATAAGATGGATAACTTGATTATTCAAAGGGTTTTACAGTTAATCAGAGATAAATACTCATGCTATGTTATGCGTCTTTGTTAACATTTATATTTATCTTATATAAGAATAAAAATAATAATAATTTTAATGTGTAATCATATGTACAGGGCTGGGGATTTAGCTTAACAGCCTAAGTGCCTGCCTGACAAGCACAAAGCCATGAGTTCAATCCCAAGAACCAAAAAAAAAAAAAAAAAAAAAACCATATATAGTTTTGTTACAACATAGGTTAGAGGTATAAGAAAAATTGTATCTATGTACAAGAGATGAGATAATAATGCTAATGGAGATGACAGTAAGCAGGAGTGTTGAGCTTAATATTTTATATTTATCACAGCAAATTCACTTGTACCGGATTGTTTGAATGAGAATATAATTCATTATTAGTAAAACTTGGTATGAAGTGTTACTATATATTGTCTGTAAAGCAACTATAGGAAATGAACTATAAGTCTGGGGATTTAGCTCTGTGGCTTAAGCGCCTGCCTGGCAAGAGCAAGGTCATGAGTTCGATCCCTGGTACCAAAAAAAAAAAAAAAAGAAAGAAAGAAAATGAACTATATCAGTGTCCATATACAAGTTGTTAATGGGACTACTTAACTAGAGGTCCAATAATGTTTTTATTAACCTTTTGATCTATAAAAAATGTGTCATGCGATAATTAAAACCTTTAATGTAGATAGAATTTTTTTAATGACACATGCATTATTGAAAGAAAAGTATCCTGGACAAAATGAAATCAGCTGATGAAAATTCTGATTCAGATTCATGTGTCTGAATTGCATCACCATAGCAACAAATGAACCTAGCTTGTCTGACGTTGGGTTTGTAGTCTTAGAAATATTTACAGCTGCAACATTTTCCTTTGCCAAATGAGGCTAATGACAATGATTATGACATAATTCTTATGGCTATTGTACTATAATGACAGCAAGTGGACACATTAATTACCTATTGCTGTTCTCACTGAAAATCTTGCAAGGCGGCCAGTGTTAATGGTATTACCCCTACTTTGCAGATAAAGTAAATGAGGCTTATAGTGAAATGACATCTGGTGTCACATTGATAATAAATGGCAGAAATGGCATCTCCCTTCTTTCTTTAATCATGCAATATTTTTGAAGACAAATTTATAGTTGTACACATGTTCTGGTATGTAAAACAAATATGTAAATTTGTTTTACTGTTTATGTGTATGTCTGTGTTGTGTTACCATAAAGTGATTTTAAGATAGCTTACTTCAGATATCTATAAATTTTGATGAACTTGAAAGACATTTGTGAATGATGGTAGATTGGTAGGATGCAGTAGCAAAACACAATCAAATGAGGATGAATATCACCTTGTTAAATAACTTGATTCTCTTAGTCTTTGAATCAAATCAAGTTATGTTTTTCTCAACTCTATGTAGGTTCTGTATTAACCAACTATTCCCATGCATTATACACGATGAGTCAAGTTTATACATTGGCATTAGGACTTGGTTTCCAACCTTTTGTTGTTTTAATAAGAAGCAGACTGTTGATTTGGCCTTTTCTCTAGGATGTGTTTCTGGAGTACACCCCACCCCACCTCACCTAAAAGCCCCCCCACACACACCACCAGCACTAGATACAAGTCATTCTCTCTGAAGAGCCTAGAATCCTCCTACTTCTGTTCATGCCAATATATTTCCCTATTGGTAGATCCTCTTTCTACATAATTACCTCATGCCATACTGGGTACAAGCTACACTATGCCACATTCTATTATACTGCAATAGAACCAGGGTATCTAGACACATACACAAATGGGTGATGTAGATCACCATGTCTTAGAACATTCAATGTACTGAATATATAGAATGACAAGTTCAATACTTGATCCACCTTGCTCCTGGTTGTTTAATTGTAATTTGTAAGCCAAATGGCTACAATTATGTTTTCTAAGTTTCTTTATAGGTGGAGTTTCCAAAGGCATTCAAGAACCATCAATCATAGTATTCCTTTGATAGGAACTTAGAATTTAAGTCAATAGGTAGATATAAAATATTGTAAAAGAATTCCTTTTGTGGCAAAGATTTAGCAGTAAAATCCTGTGCATGAATTCTCATCCTAGAGTTTCACTAGTTGTAGCTACGGTTATCTGGCTTCTCTATGAGGCTTTGGTAGTGTGATATTTGAATAATTGGTTTCTATGGTAATTAAGTTATATAAGATGGGAGCAGTTTCATTTTGGATAAGATTTGTAAATTTATTCCTCATAGTGTTACCTGGATTCAGTTCCTTCAGCCCTTAAAATTTTGTGTAAATACCTTATTCCCAAAAGATTTCCATCAGCTGTTGTTAAAATAATATTATTTTATATAGCAAAAAACCAAAGAACCTTAACAGCATTTAACACTTAATTCTCACTTTTACTGCTCAGCCAGTTTTCTGCTGATTTGGGCTGGAATCTTCTATAGATAATTCACATCTCTTTGGAGCAGCTGTGTAGCTAAGGAATATTCTTTTCCTGATAGTGTTGGACAAGGGAAAGATGAAGCTCAACCACACAAGCATAATTCAACACACTGTTATCTGCTAACATCCCTTTGACCAATGGGAATCATGTGGTGAGACCAAGGTGAAGAAGTGGAAGGAAGGGCAATAAGCATCATGGCAGAGTGACACAGTATAATCCCTTTATGAAGCAAGAGTGCAAGGCTGAGACCACTCTCTAATTCATCTTGCTATACAGGTTATATATTAGACTAGGTCAAATGATTCAATCATCTTCAAGAAAATATCAAATAATAAAAGGAATTTTAGGACCTATTACTGTAAATTTAATAGATATTTAAGATCTCAATAAATAACTATTTTTTCCAGTTTACAGATAAGGTAACAAGAGATTAAAAGATGCAAGAGTGGATTTAACACTGAGAACATAGAAAATAGGATTGGTGACATGTTTTCACAGGAAACATTTATGACCAAACTCAGCCAGTATCATAGTTTATGTCAGAGGCCCCCCTCCTCCCTAAGTCTCATCCAATCATGGATAAGATGAATCTAGCATTTGTGATTGGCTAGTTGTCTACTGCTCCCATTGGTGGTATGAGAGCTAAACCAGTCCAGGCATAAAGCTAGCACATAGTGTAATGGCAGGAATAAGGCACCTTTCTCTATTGCTCTTCCTGCTTGCTATTTGTGGTGAACCATTCTCACTTAGCCATATCATTTTGCTAGGAGCTGAGTATGGACTGAAACCTGTAACCTGTAAGAAATAAACATTTTCTTTTCTAACTTTGGTCATCAGGTATTTTGTCTCAACAACCAGAGAGAAAAGTAACTATGACGACCAGAGATCTGGGGTAAGAACTGGTAAACATGCTGACTGTGCATGCTCCTTGCATGATGATTTTACATACGAACTAACCCTTTAAAATATCAAAATATTTGACAGAAAATGTATTGTTTTTTTAGACCTAACTCCATCTGAAACTGTTTCCAACCTTTTTGCTAGACTGCTAGCAGATTCTGCACAGTCAGGAGCACACTTATTAGGACAAGCTAATTGAATAGTAAAAAGTCAAAGGTCATTTAAATATCAGTATTTATGCTTTTTAGAGGCTGTCATCACTGATGCAATTTCCTGTCATAGGGTGAAGGTTTGAGTCACAGGCCAGCAGCAATCCCTACTGCAGAAAATGGAGTTGCCTTTTCTCTGTGGAACTATGTAAAGGGATATGAGCTGGGTAACGGGAGGGTTGGGATTAACATCACAGAGACATGCTCTTATAAAGAAATAGTGAGAATGTGTTTTGCTACCTAGAAGTACAAAGAGATGACATCCACTACTACTTATGTTTCTTTCAAGTCTTTTCCTTTCCAATTTTTAAAAGACATTACATAGAGTGATAAAGGTTGCTGAACATCATGATATATAAATCTCTAAAGGTTCTAATCCTTTCACTCTAAAGTTACTTTTGACAAATCATTCTATTGAAACCCTGAAAATGTTTGCCTGAGTATTGATTCCTTGAAGTTATAGAATATTAAGGATATTTAAGTTTGATTTTGTGTTCTGATGATAGGCTATTAAGTATGCATATATATATTCTAATAATTTATAGATTCATAAGTATATTCCTATAGAATTATTTTATACTTTTGTTTTTGTGTCCATTTTCCAAAATATCTACATGTGTCCTCAAATAAATAAATAAATAGTACATTATGTGCCTCTGTGTTGTATTGTATTATACTATGGGCCATTATGCTTTTTACTATAATGATATTTTTGGTCTTCTCATCTACAGGTCAGTTTTGATAAATTCTTTTTAACATCACTGCATTTCTGGTATTTTCATTTTGTGAACTTAAGAATTTTATGCAACATTGACAAACATAATTCAATATTACTGGTTTCCTGAAAGTATCTAAAATAACATCATTTTGTAAATCTCAAAAAAAGAAGGCTTAGAATTCAAATGAAAGAGTAGGAAAAGTAGTAAAGCAGAAACTCTTAAAATTCCTTTATATTGGTTTAGTCACAAAAATCTCAATGTCAATTACTGCCTTTTGTCTATAATCTAAAAATTCAGACACATATCAAAATAATTATCAAAAAAACATTTGTAACATTTTATTCATTATCTTATCATTTTTCTTACAATGATATTATTAAGGAGATTCATTAATATTATCCATTATATGATTGCAAGTAATTATTATATCATTATTATTCATAATTTTGTTGTTTCTAAGTCCTTTAAATCTTCTGGCACCCTCGACCTGCTGAAATAGTACTATGAAGAAGCAGCTTTCAATGAAGGAACTATCAGAGTTTCACTGACCCATTTAACCCTATGTGTGTGTGTGTGTGTGTGTGTGTGTGTGTGTGTGGCTTGTGCTGAACCATTTAATTTCCAGTGCAGATCCATGACCCTTCCAACAAGACTCACCATCAGGTCATCTTTGAATGATACAGTTTGCCTCTATTCATCAATGTCCAAGGCCAACTAAAGAATCAAGCGTTCTTAGATATTAGGGATTTGCTCTTTCTGACCACTCTTTATATTCAAGATCACACCTTCATATTTTATTTTAACAAATTGCCTCCTCTCGATAAGTTAAGACTTACACAAAGACTCATGTTCTTTGATTTTGTGATTTAATGTAAATATAGTATATATAGCAGGAAAAGTAATGCAGATTAAAATGAAAGTCACAGCTAGTTTATGGCTAGAAGCTGAATGACAAGTGATAGCAGTATTAATAACCCCTACTATTTATACAATGTGTATTCTGTGCCAATATCATGCTCACAGTACTATCTTTTGTAATTATCATAATTAGCCTACAAAATAACCCATATTGTTCCATTTCACAGATTAGAAAATGGGGGCTTACTAGTTTATATGACAGATAACTAATGTATCAGAAAACATACAAAACATTTACCTAAAAAACACTCTTAGCTTGTATTAGTCTGTCTAGACTAATTCCTCAAGTGTAACTATGAAAGTTTTATAGTCATTCCCAACCTTGGTCTTTCTATCATACTCTGATACTTCCCTTGAACACCAATGGTTGAAGTTGGAACCCAAACACATCAGCACATTTTTCAGTATGCATTATATACATGCATATTGTGTCTATTTTCCTAAGGGCAGCAGGGAGAAGTCAATAGTTTTCTTAGAGCAACACTTTTGGAAGGAGTGTTATTTCTCCTCAGGTTTTAATTATCAACACTTTTTCATGAGGCAAACCTAAGGGAAAGAATTAATAAATGGGAAGAGGTTACAGTTTGTCTAATTAAAATCCCTCTCTGGTACTGAGAAAGCTTTACTGCAAACATCTATGGCCATTAGATCACTGTGTAAGCAACCCACTAACTGAACTAATAAAGTGTATTTCATCCTGTCGGCTCAGCTTTGGGGGGGCAGGATATCCTACTCAGATTCTACCATGATTTAATAAAAATGCAAGTCCTGTTCTCTAAGAACTTAACTAAGCAGAGAGTGAACTTTCTCTTTTCCTGCTGGGATCTTGGATTGCAAATCAGTTTTCTCTGTCTGAAAGCAATCACCTAAGCTTATGTTATGTGAGAGTAGAGTAAAAGGAAAAAGACATAAAAATTAATGAACCTACCTGATTCCTGGGCTTTCAGACCATAATTCTGAGTATATGAGACTCAAAGTCTTACATGGCATTGGCTCAGGTGGGTAGAGACTGAAATGTACATTAATGGTTTTCATAATTTTTCCATATGTAGACTACTTTTGGAAAATATGTCTCTATCTTCCTGAAATTTTGAGACAAAATTTGATGATGACAAAAAAAATTGTACCATGAACAGAGTTTATATTATGTAAGTGCTAAGTATTTTTAATATATGTAAGAGAAATCTTCCCAAACTAGCCCAGGCAATAATACTGGCATGTGCAGCTAGAAAATCCCACTGCAGGGATGACTGTAAAATATAATGCAGAGATGATACAAGACTTGAAATTGTACCAGTCCTCTCCACTCTCCACCACCTCCTCTACCCACTCTTCTCTCATCTTTTCCTAGTTCTTATCTCTAACTTGAGATTGTTTGCTCTGCAAGGATGGTGGCTGGATCACCCCGTGGCAATTAGGTGCTTGCGGTTTTTAGTCTTTCCTAGTGGTTCTTTTGAATGACGATGGAGTTTCTTATCAAAAGATTACACCTACAGCAACATGCACCAATGCCTTAAAACAGTTGGGTGACTGTTTTCTGAAGTCAAACACCATGCTTCCCAGAGAGTAGGTCAGGCATGGCATGCAGTCTTAGTGACAGCGGCATGGACTCCCTGAAGAAAAGCAATTTGGAATGGATGACTAATGGTCAAAGATAGCCATCAATCACCAGAATGTGGACATCAAAGTGATTTTGAAATTCAGCATTTGTATAATTTTCTGTCAGACTTTCTGTTTTTGTCATTGTATTAATTGCCATTTTTTCCCTGTAATAAGCAAAATCCTTGAGTTACAATTTGTATTTCTGAAAACCAAGAGTAATAAATGTCACATTTAATGTTCATTGTAGTATTTTTAAACTACAAAATAGAATTTTAAGTAGATAATTTCTTACATGCATACAAAGTATTTACAGACATATAATAAATGTGTAAGTTTTTCTAATGCAAGTAGCCACACAATGACCCAGAATGCACTTTTACATATGCTGACAGCCCAACCCCTTCTCCAGATAGCCTCATGTAGTATATATGTAAGGAAAAGCTACAGAAATTGCTGCAAGCCTCATGGAGAAACCTCTCTGTTAGTCTTTCTGTAGATGTAGCAGTTGGTTATAACTGCTACGTTAGGTAGAAACTAACAATCAGAGAGAGATTGTCCCCTTGAAGGAGTTTGTGCAAAAGACAAAGATTCCTAATGATTGCGATGGAGGCAGATATGAAGAAAGTGATGCCTGGAAGACTTTCTAGATGTAAGCAGTCACTTGGGATTATACTGCAACTAGTACCACCTGATCCAGCAAGCACATTAGATGCACGATTGGTTACTGCAACACGTGGATCAGAACATTCATACTGATACTCCTGTTCCTTCCTAGGAATTCCTTTGTTCTTTTTGTATGCCATTGCTATGCAAATCATTTCCATATTGAAATAGTAGTAGCTAAATGACTATGCTTGTAATCCCATAGGTTGATTACAGTTTGACCCACATTCAACCCATGTTGTGATTTTGCTATGCAAAATACTCATGACAAAGAGCCCCAATAGCCACCCACTTGGGACTCCTCTGGAAATTCTGGAGTTATTCTTCTCCTTATCTCCAACAAAACATTGCTAACATCTTCCTTAAATTCACAGCACTATTCCTCAATGCTGTGAGGCCATGAACTCTTCACATCTGACACCTAACAATATGGAAGTTATTTTACCCATAACACCTCCACATAATAGAACCTCTCTGATTTTTTTTTTTAACTGGGTCAGAAGCCATATTCCCATATTCTTCCATGGAGGAACAGTTATATATTTAGAAGTTTAATTGTAGAGTCACTTAGGGGAAATATGGTTTACTCTTTGCAAGAATACTGAAGATCCAAACAAACCATGACTGATATGTACTTTATACATCACTTGTATTTGATTCAATATAAAAGTGAGGGAAAATTTTTGATGTTGATAATTTCTGTGTCTCTTTTTCAACTATTCCTGGTAGGGATTGTGTAACTCTAGTAGGAAGCAGTTTTTCCCTTTATTTTTTTCTAATTGTTTCTGTTTCTTTAATTGCTGGTTTTTATTATTTTCTTTCATGTACTATTTCACATTGACCATGTTCCTACTTTCAATTTAAGATAGAAGTTAGGTCATGGAACTATAGCCATTTTTCTTTCTAACAAACATTTGTAAATTTTTGTTTTACTGTCCTTAGCTATCCTGTACAAATTTTCATAAATAGTTTTCATATCAATTCAATTAAAGTATTTTAGATATTCCTTTTTATTTCTTTGTTGATCTATGGATTATTTAGAAACATGTTGTTCACTATTCAAATATACTATTTCATAATGTTTCTTATTAATTTTTAATTCGCTATAATGTGTGGAAATGCCCTGTTTATGATTTTCATTATTGTAAGCCTAAGAAGACTTGCTATTATTTGACTGAACCTGTCTTGCTGAGTGGTCTGAGGAAGGGAAATTTAAGCACACAATGTTATTAACTAGTTGAAGGGGCTTAAGAGTTCAAGTTTCATCAGTTTCAACCAGTTTTATTGGTTGTTCTATGTGTAATTTCATCAGAAGGGAGAGTTTTTTAAATTTCATCCTATTATTTTATAATTGGTTTCTTTGTCTAACTTTGTCCAGTTTACATCCATTATGATGCAAATATTGTTTAAGATTTATACCTTCCTACTGGAAAGAATATGGAATTTACTGATTGGTTTATCTTCTGAAATTTCTCTACCTTTAGTAACAGTATTTATCTTGAAACCTAAGCTGTCTGACATTAATATATGTACATTTATTTTTTATTGATTTTATTAAGTTTATTGGCACAGTGTAGAAACACATAATAATCATATTCATCATAGCGGGTTTCTACCTATACATGACATATCTTGATCCTCTTCTTTCCCAGTTTCCTCCCCTCCCTTCAACTCCCCTGCCCCTTTTTATTTACAAAGCTTTGTTTCCATTTAATACTTTTTTACAGTTTTTTCCTCTCTTTCTTTCCCCCTTATCCCCTCCCTAGTTCTTCTTTCTTTTTGATCAGTTTCTTCTTATGTCATAATATCTAAGTGAACATTTCGATCATAATTTACTCTTTCAGTTTCTCACACTGGAAGACAACATGATATTTACACATGTCCAATTTATTTCACTAAAGAGTATGTTTTTGGGGTGCACCCATTTAGCTAGAAATGCACAATTTATGCTTAAATAGTACCCCATTGCACAGAAAAATCATGTCCTTTTTATCCATTCATTAGTCAATATAGATTTGGATTGTTTCCAAGAATTAGCCATTACAAACTCTTTGATGATAAGATGTTTTTAATTCTTCCAGGAAGATACCCAGAGGGGGAATACTAGGTCAAATGGAACCTCTAGTCCTAATTTTTGAGGAATCTCTACACTGATTTCCATGGTGATTGCCTCAGTCTACATTCTCACCAACAGTGGAGAAGGGTTCTTACAAAATACCTGGGTGTGGGGTGTGGAAGTGCATGCCTATGATCCCAGCACTGGACAGCTGAGGCAGCAGGATTGCTGACCGTGAGTTCCAGGCCAGCCTGACCTACGTAGTGTGTTTAAGGCTAGCCAGAACTACATAGCAAGACCCTGTCAAAAAAATACAAAAAGAAAAAATGGAATGTTTTCTATTAGTTTGTTATAGCAATCTTTAAATTTATATATAAAGTTAGTTTGTAACTTCTTTTATTTCTGTTCTGATTAATTTTGCTTTTCCTTTGCAGAGTTTAGTCCTCTAACATTTAATGCAATTATTGATGTGGTTTTATGGAGGTGCATAAGTTTATAGTTTGTTTCATTGCCCCTACTCTTCTGGGTATGTTTTTTTCTCTCTTTCTTGCTTTTTTTTTGGATTATTTGTACATTTTTTAGTTTTATTCCAATATATTTGTTTCTATCTTATCTCTATTTACCTCTTTAATTTTTATTGCTCTGAATATAAAATACACTACCTTAACTTTACCTTTATGCCACTTTACAAAATAAGGCAGTAATTTTCAGCCAATTGGACTATTTACCAGTTTTTTTTTTTGTTGTTGCTTTTTGTTTTTTGTTTTTTTGTACTGGGGATCAAACTCATGACCTTGCACTTACTGGGCAGGTACTTGTGCCAGTGAGCTAAATCCCCAAATTATGCAACGCTTCACGAATTTGCATGTTAACCTTGCACAGGGGCCATGCTAGTCTTCTCTGTATCTTTCCAATTTTAGTACATGTGCTGCTGAAGGGAGAACAAACAGCCTCTTGTGTAATCACTTTATTATCTTTGTTGCAACTACTACATCTATATATAATGTAAGCCTCTTGACATGCTGTTTTTATACCAATAATTATACATTTTAAATAAATTCAGAGGAAAATAGCTGACATGTGCCTAATATAAACCATTACCTTGTTATATATTGTAACTTAAAATGTGAGTTTTGTTGTAACAATTTTTTTAACCTGAAGAAAGTCCACGAGTGATTCTTGTAATGGAAGATCAACTGGTAATGGATTTGGTAGTTTTCTATAATTTGAAAAGTCTTTATTTTGCTGTCATTTTTGAGGCATTTTTTTTGCAAAAATAGAATTATTATTTTATAACCTTTCTTTCTGTATCCCTTGAAAGATGCTGTCCCTCTGTCTTCAAGCTGCAGTTGTCTCTGATGTGCTAGCTCTCTGTATTTGATGCCATCTTCCTTTTGCTAAAGGGAAAAATAATATCCCTTATTTAAGATGGTGGCTTAGACTTAAATAAACAAAAAAGAAGAATCAAAAGCAGGCTTGAGAAGAGAAAAGCACAACAAATGTATTTAACCAAACAGTTTATAGGACACATGACTTTTCAGAAATAAAGATCTCAAACCTGAGGAAAAACTGTGATTTCATGGCCAGACGTGAAGCACGACTGGAGGACAACATCATGTAATGTACTGATGAACCTGGAGGGGCACAGCATGGCCTCTGTGCATATTCCTTCCCTCTGCTTGCAGGGCAGGACACTTGGCATATGAGGGTCTTCAGGAAGGAGAAGCTGGGGATGGTCAGAGAGACTGTCCTGCATTTTTTGTTCTCTTAGCTTCCTTCAGTTTAAAATACTCACTATTCCAAGCTGGGATAAATAGGGTTAGTGTTACCTGCACCTCATCATCGCATTTGCAAAGATAGCTGTTTTACAATAGTTAATATGAATTCAAGTTCCTAGACGTGATTGGTTATATTTGTTCTCTTGGGGTCAACTGAACTCTACTACCCTGTTCACTTATGCTTTTCATGACATATGTCAGTTTCATGCTCATTAATGTTTTAAATAATTCCATTCTCTTACCCTTTTTATGGGACTGCTTGGTATTTCCCCACAAGTCCCTGGTGTTCTTTCAATTTTGTATTTATTTTAATAATCTCTTTTGTCTTTGTTCTTTTGCTTGGATAATTTGTATTTATAGTTCTCAAAGTTCTTAATAAGTTGCTAATGTCTATAATTAGCTGTACTACTGAAAAGGCTGATAAAGGCTGGAGCAGGAACAGGTTGGTTATTAGTTTCAGCAGTTTTATGTACTACTGCCTAGATCTTTCAATTGTTTGTAGCATGTCCCAGTAAGAGCCATTTTGTATCACCTCACACAATCTCTACCTTTTGAGGAAATGTTACCGAGGCCAGATGGATACTGACACACGTAAGAATTACATACTATGTAAAAGAAATCTGAATGATAATCTCATATACAAGCTACCTGCTATTCTATTGCTCTCTGAGAGAGGCAAAGAAACTTGATTCTCTTACTTCTAGTATGAAAATGAAGGGGAACATTGCAGTTATTTTACCTTTTGAATTATAGCTAAATATCTTGTCTGTGGGGGGGGAAGAAAACGAGCTATGCTAGTGAACTGCTGGAACATCTTAAGTCCACGACTCAATACTTTTTGAAATGTAAACACAGGACTCCTGGATATTATCTCAGTATTTGAATCAACCCTCTGTTTCCAAATCCTTTTCTTTAATTTACTTTCTAGTAGAGGATTCTCAGAAATCCCTCAGCCATGTACAAACAAAAATATTCATTTATTGATTACATCTGCTTTTTTCTACTGTATCTATTTTGCATATCCTTCTGAGAATTTTTAAAGTTTTCACTGTAATAGTACCATTGTTTTTTAAAAATATGTTTTCTATTTCTCTCATGAGACTTGTTCTCTTTTCATCCATATTTTTTCTTACCTCTTTTGTTCAAATTTTAGGACTGATTATTCCAAAATCTGAATTATCTCGGTTAGCCTCCTTTTTCATTGTGAAAAGAGAAAATATTTCTCGGTGTATTTATTTATTCCTTCTTTGTAGTGTTGATGATTAACTTAGGACTTCATGCACGATATCAAGTGCTCTATCACCAAGTCATATTGCTGCCTCTACTTTCTTGATTTTGTACTTGTGTGTACCTTTCAAAAGCATTCTAGAACTCGTGAATATTTGGTTGCATGGCATCTGCATAACCTAAAATTGTTTTTCTTTCCATCCCTGCTTTTTGTGGTGTGAGTCAAATAACCCAGGGACTCACTTGAGCTAGGCAATCGTTCTATCCTCCATCTCCATCCCATTTTTCAGCTCTTCCATAATGCTTTTATAGCGATTCCTACCTGCCCTACCTTGCTCTGCTTCAGTAGTTTCAACTTGTCTATGTGATAAAATCATTCATGATGATGTTAATTGACAACATGGATGAAGCCCAGGCATTGTTCCAATCCAGTGATTCTGAGGGTAGGATGAAGCACCGAGAGTTTCTGAAAATCTTTCCAGATCATTCTCGTGTGTATTTAACCGCTACACTTGGGTCTATCATAACTCAAGCACCTAAGTCTGGCTCCCTTAAAGATTTATAAACTATTTACTGTGACAAAATATTCAAAGGGTAATACAAAAGCCAGATTCTAGTCTTCTAGAATTGTACCAAGATTTACTGTCATACGTACCTTTTATTTGTCTTCTGACTCATTCCTAAAAAAGTTACCTGAAGGATTAAGGAAATTTGTTGTAATATTTAATAGATGTGGTAGGACAAGGAACTGAATTTATATTATAGAGTCAGTGTAAAGGGCTCCAATCCTAAGGTCAGGTTTTTACCCCAGACTGCTCTCTGAAATCCTTGAAAGATTCTGATCAGAATTGTCACATGCCCTCACATATGCACTCACACATTCATACAAAAGTACACACATTTTCACACTTTGGCAGTTACTTGCAAGATTTATCAGAAAAAACTTAACAGTACTTATGCAAAACACATTGGAACTTTGGACCATTGAACTTATTAACCATGAAGCAGCTTGTTCTCAAACAAGATTTTAGACCAATTCTTTTTGAGTTGCCCTAGAGATCAGAGGAGAATGTGTGTCTGGAGTTTTAATATTATTCCACATTCCCAACCTACAGAGCATCTTGTCAACACCTTTCTCCCCAGAGACTGGCACTGACACCTCTCTTTATTTTAAGAAATCAAAGTCAACTTTACCTCTGGGAATAAATCTCAAAGATGGAAACACTTTGGACTAGTTTGAGATGTGACTGGCTACACTGAAGTCTGCTTGGTAAAGTTGTCTTCTCTCTTAGTTAATACATTATTACATAGTTAATAAATTTCATCTTGCAAAATTGATACTGATAATCCATTCCATGAAATTATATGCTTTCGAATGTCACCAGGGATATTGACTCTTTTTGGTTAAATGCAAAGGTGTTAAATTTATGAGCTATTGCTTTAGTTTTTTCCACAATATATAATCTTGTCAAACATAATCACATTGGTATACTGCTTTAAAGTCTTCCATGATTCATGGAGTTTTTAAGAAAAATTTAAAAAGAAATCCTGATCTGCTTTAGCATACAAAGTTTTGACCTATGTTTCTTAACTTACTCTTTCTTCACTATTAACTTGTTTTCTAATATATGAGCAGCTATTCTTTTCTACATGGTGATGTCTTACAGTATCTCTATCTTTGAATGTGGTATGGTATGGCCCATAAATAAATTTTCATTTTTTTATTATCATATATACTTTTAGTCAAGCTTCAAAATCTACTGCAATTCATACTATGGATAGACATTATTTTCATTTATTGCATCTTCTTTATTGGCATCTATCATGTCCATTACTTATACTGACCATATAAATGAACACGTAACTCTTGAGCTATTTTGTTAGTTTATTTTCCCTAGTTTCTTTTCTTCTCTAATCAAGAAATATCATTATTTATTGTTTTTCACACCTAATCTTAGGAAAATGTTAAGATATGTTTGTACTTTTGAAATATTTTCAATTAATTACTCAAAAGTACTTTAATATTTAATTAATTATAACTATTTAAACTTTCCTCAAAAAAAGGCATTCTACCTCTGTAAAATCTAGACATAGGAAGAATGTATGGAATGTAGCAAATATAAGACTGGGAGATAAACCAAACACAGTAGTAATCAGCTTTATAACTTTGAAGGGACCAATGTTGAGAAGTGGTTATAGGATAAACAATGTTGAGAAGTGGTTATAGGATTTATAGGATAAATGAAAAACTAATCTATTTGCATCTAAACAAGACAAGAATGAAGACCAGAATTTCTGCAACTTTAAACTTTAGGACAAAATTTAAATTTGTAAAGTCACCAAAGTACTTCAGACAACACAGCCTATGATGATATTTCTCCTAAGAATTAAATTTTCATAGGTCAAGCTCCCATTAAAAAAAATTCCTCCTTTTCCCACTTATTTCTTAATTTCATAGTGAATCAAAGTTGCGGATTAGTGTTTATTCTTTCTTCAGACACTGGAAGTGTGGAGGAACTCTACTCAATGGAGTTACAAAGACTCACAGAAGCTGCTGAGACGGACTTAAATGAGTCCACGACAGCAGTCTTTGGGCTCAGGTAGTAAATGACATGCATAGAGAACACTGTCCATGATTATACACAGAAAGAAAATTTCTCATAATTGTTGGTGACAAAAATGTGATTCTACTAACTCAAATTTAAGCCAACTAAAGCCTGAGTTGAATAGGAAGAAATGGATCATGTTTCTCAGATGACTGCTTCTCCTACTTATGGGAGTCCATAGGATATGTATGGGTTGAGACCTGAAATATAAATGTATGGTATAAGAGTCTATTTTATCAATAATTCTGAGGACAGTGTGCACCATCAATATATGTTATTAAAAATAATGTTTATTTGTGGCTGTGGCCTGGAAGCCATGCCTGCTCCAGGGTGAGAACCATCGGCGTCTTCTGAGATCCACATCATGTTGGAATTTGGGGCGCTGGGAAAACAAGCAGCCAGCTCACTGCTCTGCTAAGCAGCTGTGAGCCTACCAGCATGTGGGCTAAGAATCAAGCATCCAACACCCCCCTCATTAACAATTGGGAGTCAGAGATTGAGTATCTCTTGCGAGTTTGACTATATGCAATATAGCAAACAAGGGGGATTTCCTTTTACCACCTCTTTGAAGGCAAATATTTTTATCACTGTTTTGCTCTGTTTTGATTAATGGTATTGCTTTATTCAATATTCCGTTTTTATAAGTTTTTGCCCTTTTTTAAGGGACCCTCCATATAAGCATATATATTGCTCTACTTGTGAAAACATGTACTTCATTTAGTAAGGCACTATTAAAATCAAGGCAATGGTGTTCTCGTTTTTAAGGCTTTATTATATTATTGTGCATTGTTATGTTTTTTAAATGCTGAGTGGAATTATAACAATTATGCATATTTTAAAAGCAGACAATAATGACTGTGATGTCAGACCTGATTATAACAATCCTTACATAGGGTGATAGACTTGTGTTCTTACCCATGTGACACAGTAGCAATTTAGATGTTTCTGCAATTTTTATTTTTTATCCTGGTTATTTTTCTCTTAAATATTTATTCTTATTCACAAGCCCATCATTAAGTCTAAGTATTTGCATGTGTGTATGTATGTGTACATTTGTGTCCAATATAAACTTGACTATACATGTGTATATCTCTAACCTATGGAGACAATTTTTTCTATAGCGCTAATAATAAAGGCATTTTTTAGAGGTTAACACTGAGATACTAAGGTATTATAATGTGAAGGTGACTTAGCCTCTTTAAAATGTCATGGTGTTCAGTTGTTTAGGGCAAGCATTCCTATAGAGTATACCAGTAAAAGTGCTTTCATGTGATCTGTGTAAAGGACACATTTTAGAGAAAAGGTAGGAGGGAAAAGCAAACAAGAATAGAGTTTACAAGTGAATTTTACAACAAAAATTTCACTGCTAATTTAGTCTAGAGATGAGGAGGGCCCTATCTTTTGTACTCTCTTGCCAGGCAACCATCAGGCCAGGTATGTTGGTACAGTCTCCATAGGATTTGATTATTGGGGACCTGGTCAAGATCCCCAATCTCCCAAACAAGTGTATGGAGAAAGCTTAAATAAACAAAACAAGTGGTATGATTTTAAGGTGCCAGGAGGATCAAACCTCTAGCAGAGTTTGAGACTCTGGGGGCTAAGACAAGGAATGTCTCTGAGTGGCCCGTATTTATTCAGTTTTCGAACAAGGAAGTGATTAGAATGGAAAATACAGGAAGGCCCTTGGGAGTGGTTGAAGGACTTTTCTAAGTAACAGACTAAGTTAATTTAGGAGAACTGTCTTATGTTAATTTGGGGGAGCTGTCTTCTGTTAATTTAGGAGAACTATGGTAGGAGAAATTTCCCAGGTTGACTGGAATACCTTCAGCTACAATCTCTATCTTGTTAATTGGGGTTGGAGCCAGGTATTCTCAGGTATGACCTTATCTGTCCCTTTGAGGCATCTCTCTGTTCCCTGGTCAGCCATGCTCTGGCCATGCCACAGCCCTGCAAGTGTGTTCAATTTCCAGCTTCAGTGGTTCTCAACATTTGACTGAGAGCCATTCTTCAGAGAAAGAAGTTACCAACCCACATTCAGGATGATCAAAACAGGCAAATGGACCTGGCCAGTATTGGCCACTAGGACAGGACACAAATATGACCCACTAAACCTCCTTCTTTGTGACTTTCCTGGCCTAGGTTTTTTGTCCCTACTCTGACTTCTATGACCTGGATTCATGAGACAGAGAGGAAAGAAAGGACTTTGCATGACCTCTTAGCTATGAGCTCCCAATCATGATTTGCAATATCTAAACCCTTCAGCTAGAAACAGAACTGTATCTACTGTCCAAAATCTACTGGATTATCAACTGCATAACTTGTCATTATCAAAGTCATGATGCTTGAGCTTCAGGGTCTTGTACAGAGCTGGACAGATCTTTGGAATGAATTAAATTGGATACCTGTGGGCTTCTCATTCACACTCTACAGTACTTATTGTTTCTGTCAGAGTGAAAATAGTTCAGTACACTAGCCAGAAAAGGACTATTTTAATTAAAATAAACTCAGGGCTGTGTTATTCTCTCACTGTTCTACATGCCAAAAATGCTTTATTTTATGATCAACCATTTAATGTGTACTTTCATGGTCAATTACACTGACAGTGATACAATATGAAAACAAATAGGCAAACAAACCAACACAAACTCCCCCACATTTTTCTTAGGTTTTTGAAGCATCAATGTAAAGAAGTCTAGTGATAACAAGAAACAATATAAGTGTAAGATATAAAGAAAAAAGCATAAGCACTGATATTTGGGCCTTCCAGCATTTCTATCTTACTTTGTACTATTTGCCACATGGGAGACAACTAGAGAAAAAAAGACTGATCACATGTCCAAAATTCAAAAATTAACCAATATTTTGCTATGTCCAATACTTTTGAGACTAAAAAATATTTTCACTCTATTCAAAATCTAGAGAAATAGCATTTGAAAGAATGTAAAGCAACCAGAGTTCCTCTAATATTGTATATGTAGACCTTACTTTGCTTTCAGATGTACATGAAATAAAAGGATTCAAATAGTTATCTGATGTATGGTCCTTGGGGATTTGCAGAGAACTGGCACCTTATCACTAAATGCTTCACACAATGAATGCTACAAATTTCAACTTTAATAAATACTGTAACTGAAGAGTGGCAAAAAGGTGTAGGAGAATAGTTCATTGAGTTCTGGTCCCAAGTAGAGACATATTTCATTGGACTTTTATGGTTTGAGTGACAAAATGTAAAATGATTTTAATAACCTTACTACAAAACAAGTGTCTTGGTGACAGTGATCTCAAATACTGTGTGGCACACTCTGCTACTTCTCCAAAATTGGCACTACCCAGAGGTGCATGAGATAGATGACCCCATGGAATGATCTTCCATGGAACTGTTTTCAGTCTTTTTTGCTGCTGAAATTTCTATGTACTTTTCTACTATATATATATATATATATATATATATATATATATATATCCCTGAGTTAAGTGCTTTGTAGCATGTACAACTTCATATAAACCTTTTCAATTAACATTTCTGTGGGATAATGATTGCCTACTTTTACAGAATAGAGAACACAAGTTCAGAGGGCATAAATGTACTAAACATAGTCATACAGCAAACAAAGCCAAAATCATATTTCATAAGTATTTGCATAAACCTAAGACTGTATGCTACATGATTTATCCAATGCTGCCTGCTCTTTCTGCATTCTGCCTGGTTTAAAATTCCTTGTTAGAGACATTAATTGGGGGTATTTGGGACACAATAGCTGACACTGAGCAACATTCATTTAATAAATGAAGCTTCAATTGCACAACAAACATATCATATTTTGCAACAATTATAAATCATACATACGAAAGGGACACGTTCATCACCACCTAGAATGTACTATTATGGTCTTAAAAAATAACAAGAGGTTTTTCTTTTTCTTTTTTTTTTTTTTGCATTTCCCTATTATCTCTAGCACATGTGATTTTATATTGCAGATGCACATGTGATTTTATATTGTCATGGCCTGCTCTTTCTCTCCCATTCACATGGTCAGGTAAGTTAACTTCCCAGTTGGTCTAGATAAATCAATTGAAGGCTCTAATATAAGGAAAGATAAAACTGGTAAACATGCAATGGTAAGTAGGTGTATGTGGAGTGGAAAGTATATAACAAGAACTTCTGTTATTGTCGTGATGGTTTATGAAGCCAGAATTGGGTGGATGAAGCTCAACTAACACCAATCTCCATCCTGCTGTTGGCCACTATCTCTACAAGATCAGCTTCTTTGTCTAAAGAGAGCTGTTAACTTTATGCTTTTTAAAGCTCATAATGAAACTACCCTATGAGGAATGCTCCAGGATACTGATGCCAGTACTAGTCACAACTCTCTGATTTATAGAAAGACTCACATAGTTACAGAAAATCAGTTTGTGCTCTACACAACTTTCTTGAAAGAGTAAGATTTCAAAAGCTAAACCATTCTCTCCTGTGCTTGAAATATTTATCTACTGCTTCATCAAAAACCACACAGCTCTTGCAAGCTCACCAGGTCTTTGTAAAGCAGTTTGGATGTCTTGTCATGTCTGGAGTATCATTATGTGACTGTCAAGGCTCATGGGTAATGAGAGTCATTGCCTTGGAGTATATTTCTGCCATCTCTCAGTGTTATAGTGTTATCTACAATTCCCTCCAAATTTTCATGTGTTCAGAGGTCAGGCTCTGGCTGGCAACTGGATCATGGGGCACAGTATTCTTCAGTGGATTCAACTGTTGTTAGGTTCAGCTCCTGAGTGTGCTGCTAGAAGGTGGGTCTAGTTGAAGGCAGGACTCTATTGGAGTAACTGGAAGGGTGTAGCTCCTGCCCCAGCTCCTCCCTTCTGTCTCCACTTTTTGGATGCCATGATGTGAGTAGCTCTCCTCCGCCAGACTCTTCTGCCATTCCATTTAAGCCGTGGAGCCAGCTGAGCGTAGAATGCAAACAGGAGCCAAATAAACCTCTCCCCTTTGACACTCTGGGAGTTTGTCATTTTGTCTCACTGGCAAGAAAATGGCTCAGACACTCACCATTCATTTGAAATTTGCCTCCTTAAAATACTGTTTGTCATTCTTTCTGTCATTCTGATCTCATATTTACCCTACCAAAGAGAATAGCCCGAGACATACCTTAAAACATCAACACCAACTTATTTTGCTATACATTTCTCCCTATTGTTTCATGTGATTTTAGCAGCTGATGAATTGAATTCAGTGACAAAAAAACATTAATTACCTTTTTAATCTCATACTCTATGTTAAATGTAGAGCTATATGAACCCTTGTTTTAGTCTTGTTTTTGCTGCTATAATAGAATGCCTAGGTCTGACTACTTCAAACAGCATAAAGATTTATTTGACTCACAGTACTAGACAACTTTTTTCTTTAAGAGTACTGGAATCAATTATTAAACAAAGGAAGTTTTTTTCTTTCTTTCAGTTAATGGTGCTGGGAAAATTGAGTATCCATAAGAAAAGAATGAAAAT
Source organism: Hydrochoerus hydrochaeris (assembly GCA_004027455.1). NCBI lineage: Eukaryota > Metazoa > Chordata > Mammalia > Rodentia > Hydrochaeridae > Hydrochoerus > Hydrochoerus hydrochaeris. The sequence goes on along the minus strand of PVLA01001563.1, from coordinate 28,798 downwards.
CCCTCACAGTAGTTATAAAAATCATTTAAATAAATTAAAGATTTAAATGGAAGAATAGAGACAATAAAGTTACTAGAAAAAGCAAAAAGGAAATTCTACAAGTTATTGGATAGCAAGAGTTTTGTTTTGTTTTGTTTTTGAGATTTTGTGTTGTTTCTACCCTCTTTCTGTTTCAAAATATTTTCTTTAAATAAAAAAAAATTTAAAAAATTAGAGCTGCCATATTATATAAAGTCAAACCAAAATGTAATGTGGGCCCTAATCTTAAAAATACAGTTAAAAATATTGTTACTAATTCCCTTCAAAGCTGCTCCCTCTTCTAGAATGCTTCTATTCCACCATTCTTGCCACTTTCTGCAGCCCAGCAGTTCTGGAAGTCTGCGAGTGTATTCAGCTGCATAATGCGTTCACATTGACGTCTTAAACTGATACCTTTGATAGTCAGTTCGACTTTGAGGAAGAGTCAAAAGTCAGCAAGGGCCACATTTGGTGAATAAGGTGATGAGGACACATCATAGTGTTTTTACGCACATACCTTCCTTTCGGTTGACCCTGGCAGGCAGCATTCACTGTGATTTTCCTCACAGTTTGGAAAGACATTTCTGAAAGAGGATTTGCAGAACTGTTTCAGGATGTGAGAAGAATATTGAAAGAGTGTGTCTGAATCAAGGAGGAACATTTTGAGAGGAATAAAGGGCAATGTGTCACTTGGCTATATTTTTTTTTATTGGTACTGGGACTTGAACTCCTGAACTTGTGTTTGCCTGGCAGGCACTTATACCACTGAGCTAAAATCCCCTGCCCTTTTGCTATAATTTTTTTCAAATTTAAACATTCACTGTATATTTTATCACCCCTGGTATGTTCTAAAGATAATATATCAAAAATACATTCCCTAGTATTTTCCTTATTTCAGCTGTTATATTTAAGACTTTAACCCATTGGAGGTGATATTTTTGGTGAATGGGTTTGCTATTCACAACAACCAAAAAATAGACCAGCTGATTTTTAGTTTTACTAAAAATCAATAATCAATGAATGAAACAATAAAATAATCAATGAATGAAACAAATATGTTATATATACACCATGGAGCACTATTCAGCCATATGTAAGGATGAAGCTTCATCATTCATGGTAACATCAATGAAACTGAAATTGTAGCTTAAATGAAATGAGCAAGGCAGAGAAAGAAAAGTATTGCATAGTCTCACTCAGCTACAGAGCCCAAAGTAGTTGATAGCATAGAAGTTGAAAATAGAAAGGTGAGTATTAGAGGGTGGTGGAGGGACAGGATAGATACCAAGTTACACTTAGATTAAGTAGCTCTAATATGCTAGTGCAGTGCCCAGTAGAGTGAGTACAGATTAAAAACTTTATATATGTCAAGAAACTAAAAGACACAACCGCAAATATTTTCATCATAAATAAATGATAAATGCTTGTAAGGATTGATGTGCTGAACTTTAAACATTATACCATGTATAGATCAAAATATCACATACTATCTTGTTATTACAGCTTGTATCTAGCGGTCCTCCGAAGCCTAATGCAGACAGTAGGTGGGGAGAATCGAAGGTGAATGGGTTATGGTTTGTGAATGTGGGTTAAGGGCGTGAAACTGCGATTAAGGGTGTAGGTAATGGAAACCCCCACGTGGGTGCTGGTGGCATCAATCAATTTGTGTCATGTATGAAGTATAAAAGAGCAGAAAGAAGACAGGTCTTGTTGCTGTTTCTGGTGCTGTTTGCCGCCTTCTTCCTGCCTTGTTCCTGTTCTGTGATGCTCCTCTGCCATGTCACACTGACTTAGAACCAGTGACTTTCGACTATGTGAGTAGAAATAAACATTTCCTCCTTTGAGTGTTGGAAATTTTGTCCCAGCAATGAGAAAAACAACTCAGATACACACTATTGTGCAATAACTTTGCTTATATGTGGCAAATAAAAAAATTCCTTCAAGTTAAATTTCAAGCTCTTATTGACATTGAAACTCTCTTGGAGTATGTGTATGTCTTTGTCTAGTTTTAGGTCTGATACACTGAAGATTACCAAGTGTCACCAAGCTACACATAAATGCTTGAAGTAGGCAAACAGTCTTACAATAAAAGACACATTGCTATAACCCCTCCCAAACATTCTCTGTTTCTTTAAAGACACTTATTCCAACATTTTTGCTATTTTCTGAGGCTTTTCTGGAAGTATTATTTTATTAATGTCTTTACAAAGTATGATCAAAACTATAATGGATGGTGATCCTGAGTTACATCCAACGGAAAGGAGGGCTCATCTGCCTTAGTCACTGAATCTGGCACCAAGCAGCTCCTCCTCTCCTTCAAAGCCAAAATAATCACTTGAGAAACAGTTTGAATCAATTCAGGACACTGAAGCAACCATGACAGTGGTATTAAGGGCAACCAGTGAAAAGAATATCTACAAGTGCTTCACAAGGTTGCAAGAATGATGGGAAAGCGTGTTTGAACTGAGGGAATGTTTTTGATGGAAATTAGTGGCAATGTGTCTTTTCTGTAATGACTGCTTTTCAATTTACAAATTCACCAAGTTTTTCAATTACATTTCCTGTAATGGGATAATAACAATACTAGTGAGGAAACAGCCTACACGTGTCGAGTGGTTCATGTGAATTGCTCACATAAAGATAAGAGGACAATCAATTGTCTATGAGAACTGATACATCTTCTATGCTAATATGAATCCCTATCCCAATGTTTAGGAGTAGAATTACCTGAGTACAAGCTTATGGAGCTGTGATGAGGGGCACAAAAAATGACATGTTTCTAAATAAATGCTCCATGGCCAACACCAAATTTGCTCCTTAAGTATTAGCCAGGTCCAGTTTTTTAAAAAAATAATCTAATCAATTTGAAGTTATTAGCAAAGATCTTAAGCTATAATTAAAAGCTAAGTACAGATTACAGAGACTTGCATTTCACCATTGTATTTGCTGCACTGAGTAGGAACAATCCAAACAATTTTTACAATGAGAATATAATACAACATGTGGATGTAGAGTGCTTGAATATGGCTACTTCTATGGAGAGATTGACATATTTTATTACTTTATATTTGTATATCTAATTTTTGAGTTAGTTTCAGTTTTCGTGCTGGAGTTCACTGGATTTTATCAATGCTGGTAAAACAATTCAAATAGCCCCAGTTAAAATGCTTATAAGATACAGGGTTAATAAGAGACAGATGGACATAATCATTGTCAAAATTGTTGAATCAGTGTTGTTCCCCACAAAGACACCACATTATCCCTTTTCCAAATTATACCTTTGTCTCTACCCAGAATGTTCTTTACTTAGACCTTGAGTTTCTCTTTGAAATGTAAATATCTCACTTACTATTTTCTTAATGAAGCTTCTCCCATCCACAGGATCTAAAAGAGCCCTTTACATTCAGAAACATATTTCTATTAAATTGCTTTAGTCCATTATTTTCACTAGATCATATCTGCATTACAAAAATTACTTACTTGCTCTACTTTTCTTTTTTTACTCTTTTGAACCACCAAGACGGAGTGTTCAAGAGAAAAGGGACTTTGTCTTTCATGTGCATTGGTATATTAGTACCAAGAAGGATATCTGCTGTTAGAAGGAGCTCAATATATGTTTGTGAAAAACAAAAATGATGTAATGCATTTACTACCTCAGTATCTAGAGTTTTGATGTCAGGTGGTATTCAGAGTGATGGTAGCCTTCTCACTGTATTCTATGTAACGCTTTTGAGGAGTGCTTTCGTGTAACTGCATGACAATTATTCTCTTTGAATTTTTGACATTTGTTTAAAAATTTGTGTGTGTCTGCGTGCTTGTGTAACATGATTGTGTGACACTGGGTAGTTAAGGGAGGTCTGCTTCGTATTTCCAAATTGGCTAACATTTTTCTAATGATTAAATCAAGGCCAAATCATTGCTCAGAGTCTCAATTTCTCTAGTCAAAAATAAAAATAAGACCATATAATCTTTAAGAATCAACAAACTCTTAGGTTTATCACTATATAGCTGTTTTTACATTATTTCCCACTAAAACTGGTACTTTTAATATATAGTGCAAAATATAAACAGCTAAGCATGGTCCCAGGCAATGTCTAGGCTCTGGTTAAAAAGACATGAGGTATGTGTGTTAGGGGAAAAATTGAAGAAGGTTCCTCAGACTTAGTAATCAAAATTAATATTTGAATGTAATATTTCATAAAGTAATTAGAATCCATTGCAGTGCTGTACAGAGCCATACTAAAATCTTAGGCAAACAAAAATCCAGGGAGAACTAGCTCAGCTTTATTTTTAAAATGATGTTGTTCTCATCATGAATTACTAAATTAATTTTGACTCCTTTTAAATACAGCATATTAAAGTTAGAATTGTTAAATTTAGCAGACAAAAAATCAAACATAGTTAATCTTGAATACTAATTAAAAACCAGGAAAGTTTTTACTATAATTACATTCTATGCATATTTGAATGTTAGATAAACTATTGCCTGAGGCATACTTAAATAAAAATCATTGATTGCTCATCTGAAAATCAAATTTAACTATTTCTCTTGTATGTGTCTGGAAATCCTCATTGAAATATTGTTTGTCATGAATGTAGATTTTTAACAAGCCCTTAACTTTACAATTACTCAAATTTTGTGTGAAGAAGTATCTATTTACTGCCTATAATGCTGTGCATTAAACAGGTACAAATTACATAAAATACAAACTTACCAACAGCAAAAAAATAAAATAAAAATCCTAAAACTGTAGTTTTCTGTATAGTTCTCTGAAGGAAATTTCATTTATTTTACAATATTTAATAAGTCAGTTCTGAATTTTAGCTAGCTTACCAGAGATCAATTAAATATTTTGCTCAGGAAAAAAGGTATTTTGCAGAAGAAAAAAATACAAAGATTAAAAAACACAAAATAAAAAATATAAAGATTAAAAATAATTTCTCCTATTTTGAGCAATATATTTTAACCTCAAATTTTATACCTGAAATTATACTAAAGATCTCCAATACTATTTAAATCCTATATTTTTAATAAACAATCCTATTACTGTGTAACACACTTGAGTGGAGTCAATAATTTTTTTTTTTTTTTTTTTTTGTACTGAGGATCAAACTCACAACCTCATACTTGCCATGGCAGGTGCTTATGCTGCTGAGCTAAATCCCAGGCCTCAGCACTGTAATTGTTAATTGTTCACATATGACACATTTTTTAGTCATTGGAGAAAGGTAAGTAATATTTGAAAATTTCAAGATGATGACTTATAAAGGGGTACACTTATTTATAGTAGCTTGTTTCTGTTTTTTTCAGCAATCGCTCCTGTTACTTTAAAAGCTGTTGGGCATTAATATATACCATAAAGAACTTTATGAGAGGAAAAAAATAACCTGTAAACTGTTGAGGCATAAATTAAATAGCAAGAAAAATATCTGTAAACAGCTCACAGAAAACATCAGCTGATAATTCAGCTATACCCTGCAAGAAAAATAGCTTTAAAATGGGAAAAAAATTTGATATACAGTTAGTTATATGCTACACAGTGAAAAATGAATATTGTAGATGCAGAAAATGCAGGAGACAGTACTAAGTTTTTTGACTATAAAAAGATGCATAAGAGAATGATTATGGCTATCATAGTTACTAAAATTTATTTCCAACAGGCTCACCTACATTATATTTCTCATTACTGGAACAAGTTACCCGTAAGTTTAAGGAGGGAGGATAATATTTGCTACTGGTTCAGAGGATTCAGTTCATAGTGGGCTCTAAGTCAGGAACATCATGTCAGGTAGGATAACAAATTCATGGGAGGTAGGTCAGGTGAATGCTGAAAGAAAGGAAGGGGTCAGTGACCCTAAGTAGTCAGTCAGCTTGTCCATGCCAACATGATCCATTCCGGCACACCCAGAAGTGTGCTTTACTAACTCCCCAGGAAAGTCACAAGCCAGTTAATTTGGCAGGAAGCTTAATAGTCATGTCACCATTTGTGAATTTTGGAATTTCAAAAAAAAATGTCTATCGCTTTATCTACAATGAAATAATAATTCTCATAATAATTATAATGACTTTCATTTTCATTTTAAACAGATGCATGAGTTGTGCAGTGTCCCCCATAAATAATACCCACCTGGAAACTTCAAATGTGACTTTATTTGAAAATTGGGATTTTAGCCAGGTGTGGTGGCTCACGCCTTTAATCCAAGCACTTGGGAGGCTGAGGCAGGAGGATCGTTGTGAGTTCGAGACCAGCCTGGGCTACAAAGTGAGCTCAAGACCAGCCTGAACTACATAGAGAGACCCTGCCTGAAAAAGGCAAAAAATAAATAAATAAATAAATAAATAAATAAATAAAAAGTTGGGATCTTTATAAACATAATTACAGTACTTCAAGGTCTTGAGAAGATTTCATCCTGGATTTAGGGATTCCCCAATTATAATGTTTGATATTCACAAACAGAGCAGCAGTCAATATGAAGATGGAGAAGATTGGAAAACGCATATGAAAGACAAAGATGTCAACCAACACTTAACAGAAAACATCAGAAAACATGAGAGGCAAAGGATGATTTCTCTCAGAGCCATGTAGTAACCAGCTTTTTTTTGCAACTGAATTTTACACCGCTCTTTTCATTCCATGAGAGAATGATTTTCATTTGTTTTAAACCATATTGTTTGTGTTTATTTGTTATGATATTTATAATAATTTAGTCTAGAATCAATAAACTAATGACTATTCATGGACCTTTATAAAGAGCTGATATATTTTAGGGCTGATATATTTTCAAAGCATGTTCATGAGAATCACCTGAGAATCATTTTATACTGAGTAACTGTATTATCTACATTTTGGGAAGCTTCTGATACAGCTGATGTCTAACAAATGAGCAGCTGATGACTATTTAGGTGGTGCTAGAATCACATAAAGTTATCCATGATAAGGAAGAATGCTAATATATTAAATATTCTTATCCAACTTGCAATCTACACAAAAAGATAAATTCTACTTGGGTGAAAAACTACAAACCATTAAAAAATTATGTGATAATCAGGGATTCTAGAGAATAAATATTAAAATACTTTGAAAAATAAAATTATTATTGAGTTAATCAGGGAATCTTTTGATAAAAGGGGGAACCCTGTCAAGTAGGAAATTCAAGACAAAGATAATTAGGAACAGAAAGATTAGAAGCAAACAATGCCATGTAATGATAAAGAATGATGAAAGAGAGGAACAGTGGAATGTGCAGTAATACAATCATTGTTTAATGCATTAGCCATAGATTCATGTTTCTGGTAACCAAATCCAAAATCAATGAAAATGTGACTACATTTATATAGGATTAAAAAAATACTCTTGAAGTTCATGGCATAAGAAACAAAGGCAAAATATAATATGCTATAAAGTTATTGCTACATAAAAAATCCCAGGTAGTTTGAGGGGTTTTAGATTTGCGAGGGTGAGAACAACACATTTTTTATTCCAACTGTTCATTGTCTTCCATTCTAGTAATGCTATTTCCATAGGCACAGCCTTTGGCTCCTGAATCAGAGTACAGAATGCAGATGATAATTTAGTTTACATATTCCTAGAGGATTTTCCAGATATTATGACACCAATTAATGATATTTCTAACATTTCCAAGGGATACATTTTTACCAACAGTTACATAAATTTAAAAAAATTATTAGTGAAATATTTCACAAGTATTTTACATTTTTGTTCTTATCAGTAATGTCATAACAAGCAACAGAGCATAATTAGAAGAAAAAGTAACTTTACTTCCAATTTAGCCTTGCAGTTTTGTTTTCTGGTGAAGGTTTCACAGCCAGCATAGACTGACATTCATCTACAAAACTTGAAAATATTTTTGAAGGAGCTGAGCCTTGCCTCTCCTGATATAATTAAGACCAGTAGGACTAGCCACACATTATATAAGCACTAGCAAGAAATTTGATATAAAAGTTAGGTGTCATTTGTGATTCATTATAAAAATACACTTTAATAGATACAGAACCTCAAAAGGCCAGAAATAATATCTAAGAAAAGTGCACGTAGGTCCTATTAACCTATCATTGCTCTCTCGCCTTCATCCAACAGGTTTCTGCATTTTTCTCCAACACTTTTAACTGAGACTTTTCCTTTCTATTGGTTATTGCATTGCTATTTATACAGTCAGTCATGTAAACTTTGTGTTTTCTAACAGGAGAAAGTTAAGTTTAACTAAAGAGTTTATAAACATGATAATAAAGTTCCAATAGAAATATGACCTTATTTTTACTTCACTCAAAATTACATCTCATTTTCTTGTTGCTGTTTTTCTTTCATAAGAATGTACATTGTAGAGTGAAAGAACCACCTTAATTTTCACAGCCAATGTACCCATAGAAATTAGCACATTACTTAGCAAAATATTTCTCTCTCTCTCACTCTCTCTCTCCATTATAAATTTATGCACAAAGGAATATAATTACAAGATATGCTTGGTCATTTTCTGTGATCTGTAATATTGAAAACACCATATGTTGATAGGATGGTGACTTTACTTCTTCTTGTGTTCAGCATTGCATTCAAAACTATATTAAGGAGAAGACAAGATGGCCGATCAGTGAGCAACAAAATACAGAGCCTCCCGGGAGAAACAACTTACATGCCAGAATAAAATACTCTGGAGAGACGCAGACAGAGGGAGATGGATCCTCTTGGCACTGGAAGAAATTAAAACATAAAAAGGTCATCAAATATGTCAGGACTACAGCTGAAACAGCTAGAAATTACAGCACACAGTGTTTTCATTCACGGCGACCTACCAAGTTTGCAAAGGCCTGAATCCATGGTGGCCAGCAGAGCCACCCAAACTCGTTCCCGCCACCAGTCACTGGAAGCACAGGCAGTGCTGAAGTCAAAGGTTGGTGAGCCCAGTGGAGAGCAGAGCCTGCAAGGGGACCTTCATTAATCCACAGTCAGTGCTGGGATTGGGACCCCCAACAGGGGAAGGGTGAGATCAAATGGGCGACATGTTGGAATCTGGCAGGAGGAGCCTGAACTGGGAGCAACAGTGACTTCCGTTGGTGCCTCACTCTCCAAAGCAGATTTGTGGGATTTGCTTGGATTGGGCAGCACCCCTGGCCAGGACCCAATAACCATCCCAGATTCCCTGTGCCTAGCAAGCACTAACTGGGGGAAGGCCTCTGCAGTTTGGTTGGCCTGGTGGGGAAGGGCAGGCATAGGCGGCCTCTGTTTGCACCTCAGTGATAAGAGCAGTCAGGAGAGGGCAGATGTCCCTCACCAGCATGCTTCTGAGGAAATGTGGCCAACAGGGAAGGGGGCTGGGACCTACACTGTAACCTGTGTGGAGGAAGCCAGGACCATGACAGGAGAGAGAGGCAGGAGGAGGCCCCCAGCCCAGAACCGAGAGCCCTGATCCAGGAGAGGGAAAAACAAGGGAGACTAAGGGCGGCAAACACGCAACAACAAACATGGCTTCAATGGACATTAAAAGATATCTTCAGGACCTTGTAGATGAGCTCAAAACTGAAATATTAAATCAGGTAAAGCAAGATGAGTTGAGTAATAAAAGAAATGCTCTCAGGGAGCATCTCTCAGGAAGATACAGAAGGAAGAAGGGAAGAACATAAAAAAAGGAGAGAAACATTTGATAAAGAACATAAAGAAAATATAGAATATATGAAGCAGATTCAAAGAGACTAGCAGGAAGTTAAAACTCCATTGAAAGCTGGCAAAATACCTTAAAAGAAACTAAGGATACACTATCAAAACTTGAAGACAAGTTTGGAATGTGTGATCATGAAAGGAAAGATCTCTTAAAAATAATAAGGAAACAGGCAGTAACAATACAAAGGCTAGAAGATGACAAGAGAATCTATAATTTAAGAAAAAGAAATGTGAATGAATAAGCAGGAATACATATAGGCAAATTACAAAGGCTATTCATGGAAATAATTAAGGAAAACTTCCCAAGCATGGGAAAAGAAAATTACATTCAGTTATGTGAGGCATACAGAACTCCAGCCACCTACAACCAAAACATATCTACACCCAGACCTATAATAATCAAGATACCAGAAATTCAATATGAAAACATAATATTAAAAGCCATCAGAGAAAAGAAACAGATTACCTATAAAGGTAAGCTCATCAGGATCATGGCTGACTTCTCAACACAGACCATCAGATCAAGAAGAGCTTGGAGCGAAGTATTCCAAGCCCTGAAAGGAAATAACCTCCAGCCCAGATTGATGTACCCTGCAAAACTTTCACTAGAAATTAATGGAGAAACAAGATGCTTCCATGACAAACAGGAGCTGGGGGAGTTTGTGACCAGCAGTCCAACCCTACAGAGAATACTGAAAGACATTCTAGAGAGAGAGAAAAAAAAATACCAGGATTTTAGGAACAGTGGCAGAAAGGCTTCAAGGAGTGGGGCAGGCAGTAGGATGAAGGAGAAAAGTAGACAAACAGGCAGAAAAATAGCACAGCAGAAATGAGGCAGAGAAGGATAACTAGAATCTCTAACATAGATGGCCTTGATACACTATATTGTTAACAGTGCACCAGGATTTAAAACCCACATTACTCACACTACTCTACTTAGATGTATTATATTCTGTTCTAGTCATTCTACCTGTACTAGATTTGAGGGTACAAATAGTAATCCCAAAAATAACAGGATATAGTATAGTAATCATCCTTAATTTCCTATTAAGTCAATCTTAAGCTCTGTAAAACCTACACTGTTTTACCATGACTGATTGTAATCAAATCTGGTTTGTTGGATCGCTGTTTTGTATTGACAGATTTTATTCAAAGCCGTTATGATTGATAGTATCAAGTCTGAGAGTATAGACAACTGCACTTAACATGACAAGATTCACTAGAGTATCCAATTGGGTTTGATTATTACCTGCTTTTGAAGTTTTATACTGTCTACAATGATTTTTTTTTACTAATATTGTTATGTACTGCTATATTCAATTATACTGCTATTTTCATTTATGCCTGATGATATAGGCAAGTCTATTGAAGATATTTAGAAACAACACAGTAATCATTGTAGATCACCTCGTACTTTGGTTTTATACAACTTTTTGGTTTCATGTTTTTATAGGAATTTGTTTTGTTTTGTCTTACTAAGTTTTGTTTCTCCCTTTAATACAGAAAGAATAGAAATACATGTAGAGACTCATGTATGCATAGCTGTTTATACTCTCACTGTTTGACTGTCTACTTTGTATGCCTTAATTTTATAACTTGAGCAACTATTTCTAAGAGGACAATATGTAATTTATCAACTAGTGATTTCTTATTGTTTATCTTTTTTTCTGAAATTCTGTATTATCTCTACCCTTTACATACTTTTTTCCCCTCTTTAAATAAAAAAAAAGATTAAAAAAATACATCACACATTCTTCTAGAAAAAAAAACTATATTAAATGAGACTAGTTTAAAGTGAAATAAAGCAGCAGGTGATCATGTTTTTCTTAGCCTTATTAAAACTGCCTGCAATGGCTTTTCTCCTTAACAATATTTGTTTTATAATATAGCAAATTTTACACATCTAATTCATGATGTCATCTTATAAGGACATTTTCATTTTACAAAAATAATAAGATCTGATGAAATAGGGTAAGTTTGTCCAGATTCCTGAAATCAACTGCCTTTGAAAAGATTGACTCTTGTGATTGACAGAATGAGGCAGTTTTCAAGATTATTAAATCTTTTTGGTGCCCAATAAAGTTGACCTTTTAAAAAGTATTTTCATTTTCTGAATATCTGCAGAATTTCTTCTCAACTCTCCCATTTTTTTCTTCCATTTATACAGCACCAGGGGTCCTTTACTAAAGTAAAATGGTGGCAATTACAGATTAAAACTTCAGTGCCATTCTCACCAGGGTCTAGGAGGAGGTCCCATGTTTATTTTTAGCTCCACCTCTCCCAGAGGATGGATTTTATTAGGTAAGAAACTTGGTCTTTTACATTTCACTGTTCATCAGTGGGAGAACACATCTCTAAAATTTCAGTGTTGCAGAACGTTAAACTATGCTACATAGATGAAATTTGCAATAAATCTGTAAAAATTTAAAATTGCTTACTATATTTGATAGTAGACTTTTATCTATCATTTTACGAAATCATGTATTTCTGTGTTAAAAACCCTCAAGGATCAAGACAAACAATTAATGCATTTTGATGGAAAATTTATTATACATGGATTTATACATCCTTCCTCTCTTCTACCTATAGGGGATTGAATTAAATCACACTTTTTCTGCCATAGTGTACTATCATCATTAGTGCTTGAAGGTCCTCTTCCTTGATTATCATTCTTTTTCATTCTTTTCATCTTTACCTTATACTCTTCCTTTCTCCTCATAAGTTGTATGATATATTATTTAGACTTTTAAGAATCTTCACCTATGATTCTAATATTTGTCTTTGTCTTTTAAGTTAGGATGAGAATTGTTCTATTGGGGTCATATCTTTTCTGTGCTTTTCTACTTAAATATTCAGCGTTTTGATTCGGTTTTATGTACATGTTTTGTTGCAAAATGGATACTTTTGATCTGTGTAAATAGTTTTCATTTTATCTAAGCAACACTATGTTCTAGGGATTATTTTTGTATGGCTTTGAAATGATATTCCTAGATTACAGTCACTCCATATGCATGTGAAAACCTGTATATCTGCCTATTTCATAGCTCTCTATCCTCCTTTAAGTCTTCAGTGCACTCTGTAGTCTCTCAGTGATCTGTGCTTTGTCTCACTGCTGTTCTTATGATGATTTCCCAGATTGCTTCTAAATCCTTGCAACCACAAATGAAATCTTATGAATTCTATGTACATACCTCTTTGTGTGTGTGTGTGTGTGTGTGTGTGTGCATGCATGCGTGTGCATGCATGAGTGTGTGCATGTATGTGTGTGTGTGTCTGATAAGCACCAGAAGAAGTGTTGGGTTGGGTAGACATCCCAGCACTTATCTGACTATGTAGCCTACCAAATTAGTCTACAGAAAGGTGGTGTCATTCTCTTCTCCTATCCTTGAGATTTTTTTCACACTCTGCCTATACAAATGTAGTATTATTTAGCTTTCATATGTTTGTTATTTAGTATCAGTTAGAAATCCTTAATCCAGAATCTGCAATTAAAATTGTTTTACAGTCCAGTATTTTATAGGATACCCTTTGTAGAAACTTCCAGTTCCAGCCTCAGTTAAAATACAGGCATACTGAAACATTTCCTTCAGGCTATATTTATATTATGCATAGGAAAGATAGATGAATTTTCTCTTTAAACTTGTGTTCCATGCTCAAAATATCTCACGTGTATGCAAATACAAAAAAAAATCTGAAAATATACTAATTCAGTAACATTTTTATTTCTGCAGAATAAAGGTAACAGATAATCGACATTTAATTACATAATGATTTGACATTTCATTCCAGTAAGTATTTAATTGATTATTTGAAATGATATATTAGATTTTTGGGAGTCTGAACCTGCAGTGATTCTAATTTGCCTTTGTCTTTTTCTTTTAAATTGGAATTAAAATTTTTCTTTGGGGATTATATTCTTTCTGGTGTATTGCTTTTCTTTAGATATTAATTTTATTTGGATTTTACATTTTCCAAATAATTTCTTTCATCCTGTCAACTATTTGATAACTTTGTCCAGGATTTTATCTGTTCAATAAAGTTCTTTAATTCTTTTATGCCTTAAATTTTAACTTTATTCACCATTTAATTCATTAATTATATATTTGGCTTAAGAATACTTGCTTAAATTTAAATCACTATTCTCTCAATGTTTCTAATCCTGTTAAGGTCTTTTTATATATGATTTTAGCTTCAGTTATCACCACTTAGTATATCTTCTTTCAAAGTACTACTTTCTATACAACATACCAATCCCAGTTGTACAGAACACTACTGATTGCCCCCCAAAATGAAAATAATAGACATCCTCAAAATATTTTATCACCCATGAAAAAATTTATGGAGCATATTCCAATTTTCCTGTGTCTGTCATGCTCCTATTAGAGTCTTAATGTTCCCTTCAGATGCATGTATTAGTCTGCTTTCTTATCACTGAAGCACAATACTCAGAGGAGCTCATTCAGTACTAAATTGCAGAAGGGAAAGGTTAAGAAGATGGAAACAGCGTACCAAATTGAATGCCACCAAGTTTTGATATTTTTATGCTTCGTTGGTAAATTTTCTGCAACAAAAGTTTATTTTTTAAATTTTTGTATGGCTCTGGATAGTTTTCAGAAATTGTGCATATATTTGGCACACAAATATATAAAGATACGTATATGTATATATATATATATATATATATATATATATATACTTGCATGCATATATATGTATCTTTATATATGTATGTTATATGTACATATGTTTTTTAATGTATAATTACTTTGTTTCGTAAGTATTTCAATGGAACTACTCACTATTTGCAGTATCGTATTTTTGTATGCAATCTCCATTCAGTAGTGAACTTTCTTCTAGCATTTGCGCTTAGCCTAGGAACAATTTCTTTAATGTTATTTCAGGAAGACACACTTGTAGGAACATAAGGATCACTTTCCTGCTTGTCTATAAGAATTAACCTTATTTATTCATTAAAGTCAAATTTGTTTTCATGCAAAGATTTTCTCTGATTTTCTTGGGTTGGTGAAATTTCTAATATGAGTATTTTTGAAATTTTGGCAGTTATGATTTCCTATTTTTAGGTCACTAATGATTAATGTATTCATCCCCCTAGTAAATTCAAAGTTACATACAGGTATTGTCTTTGGAGACACAGTTTGCTTGGTTTTTGTTTCAATGTCTTTTGCTCTTTATTTTTATCACCATGCTATCATTAGCTCAGAGAATAATGTCTGGTATCTAAAAACCTCCTGGTAAATATTGATTGGTCTTTGTGTTTTGAATTTCCTGGCTTAGAACACTTTGGCAAGTGTAAAAAAAAAATAGAGAAAGCAAATTTCACCTCTAAAATAATCTTTTAGAGCTAACTCCATAATAGTTATTTTAGACACATATACAACTATGATATATTATTATCATCTTCAAAAACTGTTTAATCTGTTTTAAAAATCTTAGCCAAATTTATAGTGTGTGTTATGTAATAGATAATGAAAAAATAGAAAGAACATTCCTTTTCCTAAAATATAAGAAATCAAATGTAATAATTTGAATAAGATCAGAGCTATGCTATTGAAAAATGACTAAAACTTTCAGAGATGATAGATATTTTGTATGTATGTGTGTATGTGGGGTCTTGTGTTTCCCTCAATATAAAGTGAGCAGAGCCTGTACTGTCATTGTACAGTAAGGATGAAGAGGATGCATATCACAGCCAGGCTTTCCCAAGATGGCCAGTTCTGAAGCATTAAGTGTGCTGTCACTTTAAAATGTATTAGCAAGAAAAGTAAAACACTTGAAAATTTGGTTAGGATGGATAGTCAGGATGGTGGTGATGAGAACCATTGATACAACATAAAAGCTCCTGTGTGTATGTCAACTGGACCGGTAAAGCATGTCTCATGCGGGCATGCCTTGAAAGCATTTTGCAACATACACAATCTAAATGAGAGAAGAGGTGGTCTGAGTTTTCCGGGCAGAAAGCAATGCTTAACTTTTAAAATTTGTTTCAGTATGTTTAACATCCTCGGTAATAAAACTTTACTGTTTTCTACTCAAAAACCCCAGTCATTTATTAAATGCTTTAGCTGTTTTTTCCTGTTTTGCTTGCTTTTTGTTTCCTTTGGTCTTTAATTGATTTAAACTATCTTGCTAGTGTTGGTTTACTTAATGTTCTTTTTTTCTACAGAAACTATTTGGCTTTACAGTGTCTATAGGCTGATTCAGATTTTTCAGTAGAGGGAAAAGATCTACTGTTTTATAAGACATAGGCTTTATTCATGTAAATGTGCTGTATGTTATCTCTTTGGAAAGAATACAGAATCAATAGAAATGAGAAATAGGGTGCTGAACTCGGAATTTTTATACTGTGATTCTGTCTTTTCAATTAAGAAAACCTTAGAGGATCAGAATACAAATTAAGCAGTAAGTTATTTCTTCATCTGTACTGAAGATTTATCCTCTTTTTCTTTTTTGCTCTTTCTTTTTCTTTTCTTTTCTTTCTTTCATTCACTTAGAGTTCAATCATTCCTACTTGCTACAAATGATCTTTTTGTTAGGAAAACGAGGAAATTGATTCACCTTTCTTCCCCAAATGAAATAGAGAGACATGAAGGATAAAGTCACAATGATAGAGTACAAAAATTTATTCAGAGTAATCATAACATCTAAAATTATTATAATCAAGGGCAAGTTATGTCGAGATGTTTCTATACTAGTTTCAGCAACTTAATGTAGAGCTAAAAACCTACCAGATGAGACCACAAAAATTCCTTATGCAGACATATCACAGTGATTGGTTATCTGTACAAAACTCAGGACTATTGGTTTGTTAATCTATAATTCATAACCAAGAGTAAATATCCTCACATGTAGATATAAAACCATAATGGATCATCCAGTTTGTTCTGTTAACTTGAAAATGTGAACACAAACATTCCTCATTCTCATCTTTTTTTCAGTAATTATTTAGTGAAACTAAACTCAGAGGGGTATCTTATTGCAAATCCTTAATTGCTTTGAAATTTATAGAATGGCTTTAGAAATATCTAGCTCTAAAGACTTAATAAGTTTCTGGGGACAGCATAATTGCTCTAGGTACATTAGTGGTCTTTAAAAGCTATGAAGTGCACATATAAGCCACATATTTATTAAAATGCAAAGAATAGTGTTCATAATTTAGGGTGACTGCCATGTTTAGTAATGCTATGTGTCAAAAATTTCATTTTACTCTCACAGTTTATTTATTTCCTAATCAGAATCACCCAGGGACTTTTCTAAATATTTAGATTTGCAAACTCTGCCTGGAGATTGTAATTTAATATTATTGTTATGAATCTCCTTATTTACATTTTCAGGAAGAATTTCACAAGGGATTTCTGAGCTAGACACAAAAACAAGCCCTTTGCTTGCTGCTCTTTTCGACTATTCACATTTATAAGATGTGAAAGTTCTGTAATAGAAAACTGAAGAGTATTCTCTTAGTAATAAAAGAAGAACCCTTTTGGAAGCCTAGTGCTGAGGAATAATAATGCATTAAGTTAATGGTCCCCAAATTTTTGAGACAAGAGATCAGTTTTGTAGAAAACAATTTTTCCTAGGACTTGGGAGTCAGCAATCTAGGTCCCTTGCAGTTGACAGTAGGGTTCACCCTCTTGTGAGTATCTAATGCCACTGCTGATCTGACAGGCAGTGGAGTTCGAGCTGTAATGCAGGGGATATGTAAATACAGAAGGAGCTTTGTCTCTGGCATGGCATTCACTTTCTGCTATGTACCATAGCTCCCAACAAGTGCTGGCCTATAAGGTTTTCTGCCCCAGGATCAGGGAAACTGTAAAACATGAGAGTCTTTCCCCCAAAATATAAAGCAGGAGTTCTCATCATTAAATTATACTGATGCCTGAACTAAAATAAGTTAATATTATCTGATAGGCAAAATAATGATGCTGAATAGTAGAGAGTAAAAAGGGACCTATATAGAATTGATGTGTCCAAATTTTGTTTAAAATTGTGAAATACTGATACAGGAAACCAGTTACAATATCTAATGAAATAATAAAGAAACTATAAATAGATATATAGATATGCAGCACATTAAAAATAAATCAATAATCTATAAGAAGACAAAGGAGTGAAGAATCAAAGGAAACACATATAAAGCAACAGTGAGATAGCAATAATTACTTTAAATTGAAATATTCTAAATACCAAATCAAAGAGAAAGACATGCAGAAACACATTCCAGCCATATGCCACTGACAAGGAATTCACTTCAAATTGAATGCCATACATAGATGGAAAGCAAAAGGGTAAAAGATTCAACTTTTTAAAGCACAACTTTTTTCCATGCAAACCAACCAATAGAAAAACATAAATATTGCATGATGTACATTTTGGCCTTAAGAAATTTTCCACTTGTGATGGCATGGAGATATAAACCCCTTGTAAGTGAAGGAGTATCTGTGCTGGCAAATGAAATCCAACATTATATAAAAAGAATTATATAATGTCAAATTTATTGTAAATATCTAAGATGGTTCAATACCCGGAAATCAATCGGTTTAAATCACCAAATAAGGAAACTAAAATTTAAAATTCATATCAATTTGTGTGGGAAAATTATTTTTAAAAATCTAATATCTGTTAATAAGAAAACAATATCAGGAATTTAGGTTAAATGCAATTTCCATACCAAGGACATGCAGAAATCCAACCCAGAAATATGAGGGGCTGTGTGGTACTAGAAATACAGGCTGTCAGGTACAGGACGCCAACTCTGCAACCGTCTGGATGTGACTGCTTTGCTTAAGAATTATTCTGAAAGCCAAAGAGACTAAAAAGGTGAAGTCATAAAGGTAGCAGCGGCGAGACAATGCAGAGTTTTGCACATTGTTGCTTCTTCAAGGAGCTGGAGGTTGATTTTTACTCTAAATGTGATGGAAATATATACACATATAAAAAGTTGGACCAACAGTGTAAACGTTGTGTGATTAGGGTTTTAAACGTGTTGTTTTTTTTCCTGGTTCTTTTGCAGAGTGTACATTCTACTCTGTGCATGCCTGTGGAGAGGTAATTTTCATGCCTAATAGAACATTGTATGTGCTCACTCTCTAGAGTATTCAGTCAGAGATAAATCCTCATTCTATTGACTTCCACATCAACACTGCAGAACAGTGTACAGAAAATAATATTGATCCTGTGAAGAAAATGACGATATTTACAGCCGCTCAGATCAAATCTGTCAAACTCATTTCACACATTAACAAGCTTGCTAATGGGTTTGATTCACAAATTCTCAGTGCCAAGGGGAAAATGGTTATATTCTAAACGGTACCTGACAGTGTATGTCTAAAGATAACACAGAGAAAATAATAAACAGATGAATATGCCTAATTACTAAGGGCTGATGAGGAAAAAAAAAACAGGCAGTCTTGAAACAACACCCACCTCTGGTGATTTAAATTGGAGATGACATATCTAAATTTTAATTACAATCAAAATTAAAACCAGAGGACAGTAAGTAGAACAGGAACATCCCTTAGGCGACTAAAAGCTGCCTCCCAATTTATTACACTTAGCTGACAAATTAGGCAAAGCATTTTGTTGTCTTATCACTTCCATTACAGTTCACTTTACAAAAGTTCACATCCATTAACTCCTGTAATACTGGTATTCTCAGGAAATCAAAGGAAATTTGAAATCCAGCTTCTGTGATTTTTCCATAAGTTGACAGAAAACTTAGTTCATGTACACTCAAATAAAGATTGTGAATATTATTTTCATCAATATATGAAACCTGCTATGATCGAGTACTATGTTTAGTTTCTAAAAATACTAATAAGTGAAATTTATAAAAATTTATATAGCTGTAAATATTTACTTTTTATCAAAATTGCTGTCACTAGTGTATCAGATTATTCTGGGGAATATTCATACTAAAATTTCTTTTTCTTTTTTTTAGATTTTATTTTTAGCTATTTAAAAGATAAAAAATAATAAAAAAAGATACAGAATTTCAAAAACATGATAATGGGAAATTTACAAAGATTAATATATTGTTATCTTCAAAGTAGTTACTCAGATTACAAGATATAGACATGCATAATTGATCAAACAGTATGAGCACAAACTTTTTTTAATGAACTAAGAGGAACCAGTATATGTATATATATATATGTATATATATATATATACATTTTTTTTCCTTGTCCTTTCCTTCTAGATCTTTACTTTTGTTTATTTCCCCTTCAAAATATCTATTGTAGATATTGGGTCTTATTTACTTTTTCAGTTTCTTGCACTGTTGTACCCCGAAAATCAAAGATCAAAAGTTATGGAAAAAAAAGATAAAAGGCCAAGACGTCTTGAAGGAAAAAGGAGCGCTTTATTTAGGCTGGTACCCAGTGACACAGAGTGCAGGTGGAATTTACACTGCTGTGCAACTAGGCTAAGATTTGGAGTGGTTTATAAAGGGAAAAACCGCAAAGGTGTGGGGAGCAAAGGACAAGTTGTCCTGAGAGACAGGCTTATTTTAGGGGAAAAATTAGCTCATCAGCACATTTCCGCATTCCTGAGGAAACAGGATATCTTGTTTGCCTAGGGTCAAAGTGCGGTGCTTGTGGTTAGGCCTGTTCTGGGGATACAGTTCTGGCTATGTTGGGGAATCAACGGGAAACAAAGCACTGGGGCTTGTGCAGGAGACATACAGGAAATACAAAGTTCAATTTAGAACAAAGGCTATGGTGCATACAGAACACAATGGTGGCGCTTGGGTTAGGTTACAACAACACTAGGGAAACAATCAAATGTTTCATTAAGTATACATTTTCTGTGTTTCAACTGGCACCTATTTTATCCACCATTATAGAAATACTTTTAAAAAATTGAATGAGACATTCGGTGTTTCTGAAGAGCAAGGAGGATGTTGTGAAAAGATTCATTGTGATGCTTCAATCTGAAATACATTCATTTCTATTTGTAAAATTTCCCAAATAATATATTCTATAATTCATGACTGAACTTTTACCATGAAAGCATGATATGGTCTTGGTATAAAAAACCTTAAAATTAGGACTACAATTTGAATACTTAATCATTGATTTTTTGCTATTGTGATTATAGCACTTGCTTCTTATATTATACCTATATGTTTTGAATGAGTGGATTTATCTTCCCCATACACTGGATTCCATGTTAATCCCAAAAAAGAAAAAGAATGGGAGGGAACTTATGTTGTCTGTCTTTGTACAATTATCCAAAAGTTCAAAAAGTACCTGACATTCACATTGAAAATAGGTGTTAAATATTTATAAAGGTGCTCTGATTTGCATAGAGATCTTTCCCTGAAGAACACGGCTACATTTTTTCAAAATTCAGTTCTGCAGGAATTCACTGGATGCATTTGCATTGTGCTAGTTGTCGCAAAAAATAAAATAATAGTGAAAGATAGGATTTTGCCCTCACAGAGCTTACTATAAAATTGTGCAGAAATTATATCTATACAAGATATAGTTACTGAACAAAGGTAATTATCTGATTAAATATCATATTAGATACCACAGCATGTAGCCATTGATAGGAAAATGATAAGGAAGTGAGATAATTTAAGTTGAAAGCAGAAGCAATTAGTAGAGCATAGTAAAGAAAGGAAGAAAAGATAGGATTTTTATCTCCGCTTGAAAGACACATCAGAGAGACGGAAAACTACTGGTTTCCAATCATGGTTTCACCACTTACAATTTGGCCGATATTAATCTTTCAACAACTCTTTTTTGTCAGATAAAAATTGAGTATAATTTACTGGATAGTCTGGCTAAGAAAAAAGAAAAGAAATAATGTGCATAAAGAACTTAGTATTATTAGAGCAAATAATAGATATTCCAAAAGCAATTATTCTCCTGGGTAGAAGTTCAATAAAAATTATACTTACATGACTGTCTATTTTTTTAAAAATACTCTTGCTATTATCAATTTCTTTTCTTATTGAGTCATTTTCATATCTTCAGACAAAAATAAACTGAAAAGTAGTAGGACTAAAGGGAACATGTATGTTAAATTAAACACCACAGAACTGACTACATGCGTATTTTCTGTAAAGACTCTAGCACATTAGAAAGAAACAACAACCACAAAAACAAACAAACAAAACATGAAACAAAAAACCCAGCAATTTTACTGTTCCATGGGTGTCAAGAGCACCCAGTAGGTGTGGACCTGTGCTATCACAATTGTTTTAATGCAAAATTGGGTCACTCAGGTAAGAATATTAGAAGGAAATGGAGAGTATCTCAGGTAAACTTCTTACTGTGTCATCAATTTCTAACAGGTGGATTGCTTTTCAGGGGCAGAGACCCCATTGGTAGAAAAGAATAGGTAAAAAGCCTAGAATTGGGTTAAGATTTAAGGACAATATAATACATCTAGGGAAATATACAAAGTTTACACATAGAAAAAAGAGCCAAATTCAGACTTGTAGGAAGTACACTTTGGTGCTTAAATTCTTAAATATTGATATTGTGGTCCTCGTGAGTCAAAAAAGTAATAATTAATTATTAATTAATTACATCAGACTATTAACCTACAAATGGGACAAATGCCACTAACTGGTACATATGACACTTCCTCCTAAATTCTTCTTGACCCAGCCTCAGGGCTGAGGTGGAATTGTGTTTGTTCCAAGTTGGATTAACCATCAAAACTAGGGAGTCCTAATGCCCAGAGATTAATTATTGACAAGACAGATGCCAGCACAAATGGTTAGAGAATACAGGTTAGTAGAATTATAAGATTTTACTTGACAACAAATATCAAATTATATAGTGATTCTACTGCAATAAAGTATTAGAATATAGTGATTCTAATTTTAGAATGGAGTACTATAATTTTAATGAAGCAAAATTCTAGCTCTGTAATAGAAGCAAGGGTCATATAGCTAATATCTTACAAAACTTGATGAGAATGTATTTCTATTCTTTTCCCTGTGTAAAAATATGCTTGCTTATATCAAAGGAAATATGTACAATTTTCATGCTGAAAAGGATGTGTTTGTCTTTCCCTTGCAGCTGAGGTGGATTGCTTTAATGGTTAGTAACTCTTTTACATTCTCACCTCTAAAAATCAAATGTGGATGTACTATGAGCTTCGTTTTAGGAAGGTGCAACTGTTAATCATGACGTGTCCAACTGAATGTTGTCAGAAACTCCTAGCAGATTAGTGGAGCACACTTCTGGCTGTTTCTGTGGGTAACAGACGTGCAGGTCAGCAACCTGAAGGGGAAAGACCCTCCCCAGATGTGGGTGGCACCAAAAACAGGCTTTCAGCCTGGAAAGAATGAAAAAGGAAAGAAGGAAGTGGGGCCATATTGAAGAGATTCGGCTTTTGAGCCCACCCATCCTTTGTTGCATGAGTCTGAAGGTTTCCAGTTTCTTCTGCTGTGTAACCCAGAGGTGTATGGACACTTCTGGAGAGCATCCAGGCCATTGACGTTGGACCGGGGCCGCATCCTTGATTCCTCTTGTTTTGTGCCTTTCATCTTGGCCAAGCAGCTACTGAATCCTCTGGCTTTCCAGGGTGCAGTTGGCCATTTCAGGCTGCATCAGCTCTGATTCTACGAGCTGTCCTAACATATCTCTTAGAAACGTATATGTATATTTGCTATTGATTCTGTGCCTGCAGAAAACCCTAAACAATACAGAAGTGTTAATTTTACGATTCTGCATTGTTCCTGCAGTTAGTGTTTCAAATCTGTTTGGGAACCACATTATGAAGGCTAGAAGGTATAAAAAACAATTTGAAATCAGGGAATGTGAACCAAGAGACAGCATGAAGGTGATTTTTTCAGGAGCAAGCTTGGTAATATTCTTACCAATTCATGGTGTTTTGAAGTTATGCAGTATTTAAATTCTGACAATGTTGCCTTAGAGCTGATGTAGAATAAACCATAGACTTAATTAACATTGTGACAATTATCTAACATGCAATTAGATCTAAACTTCAAAGATTTATGCAAGTATAAAAATACCCTGGAGAACTAGGAAAATTGTTACATTTGAAAAAAAAATATGTTTTCTTGTCTTTTTTAATCTTTGATCTTACGCTTCACAATACAACATATAACTTTAAAGTTTTATTTAGATGGGTGAGAAACTTAGGCATAGGTAAAAATCAAATGAAACAATTCCAGAAAATACTCACTTTTGGAAGTCATTTCAGTGAAAAAATACTAATTGTTAAATTGTGCCTCTAAATTCTGAAAAGGATGTTGATCTAATCCCATAACTTTTGCATGGTTATTTTAATACTCTTTATTTTAGACTTTGTAAAGTAATTCTTAGCAATAAAATATATGTTAGGATTTAAACAAGCTAGAATCAAATTAATATTCTCTACCTTCATTTTTCAAGTTTAGATTTTGTTCCAAACTGAAAATTTGGTTCAGTGAATGATGATATAATATACTAACAATTCTGGAATATCCTTCTATGTATCTAGTCCATAATCATTATGAAAAATGACCAATATGAAACAGGTAACAGGAAACATATTACTTATTTTTAAAAATCTAGTGTTTATGGTCACGGTCAAAGGTAAAAGTGTACAGTATACAGAATATAAAAATGAAGGAAGAAAAATCTAGGCAGGGAGATAGAAGGCAGGAATGAAAAGGATGGGAAGGAAGGATGGCAAAGGAAAGGGAGAGAAAGTGTCACACTGCACACTGTTCATACATGTATCTAGCTAATTCAGCAGTGTATGTAAAAGTCCTTCCATAGCTCGCTTAATCATTGGGGTGTTTCTTAAACATCAATTGACAAATCAATTGTTAAATGTCATTTTATTTTTGGATCCTCTATTCATTCCCTTGGTTTACATTCCCACCTAAACCAAGGACAGTATCTTGACTAGTATTTATATTGTATTTTTTAATTAGCTGTCTAAGAATATTGTTGTTTTGCAAGATTATTTTTGGCTCTGAATTTCTATATAGTCTTTAGAATGAACTTTTAATTATATACACATATGTATAGTGTATATGCTTCAAATACACTTGCTTACATAATGTAGTATGCAAGGCATTTGCTTATTATTTTGATGACTGTATTGGTCAAATTGAGGATAATGCACTTTTAAAACAATATCAGTTATTCCACTTCATGAAAATAATATAATGCTTCAACTTGTATCATATTTTATATTTTCAGCAATATTTTATAGAGATATTTTATTTGTATCATTAAATAATATCGTTTTTATCCAATTGCTTTACTGTTATTGATGTTTTATAGTTGTTTGTTGCCAATATAAATATATATTATTTTCATTGAATGTGATGCAGCCAATTGAATATGTAATTTTCAGTGTTCAATAGTTTTCTCTTATAGCGTCTTTTTATTGTCAACATAAGAAAAAAATTTATACATTCTTTTTATTTAACTGCAAATTTTGTTCAGGTATGAATTTGAATCATGCTTTCTTTATCATTTCATATAATCTTTCTGATTTATTTGTAATGTATCGGTTATGCGGTTGTTCAAATGTGTTTGATTTTGCTTTCTATTTAACTTTTGTATTTTTGTTTTTTTCTCTCTCCTTCCCTGAATTTTTCTCAAATATGACTTTATGTAAAATTATGCACATTACATTTTATTTCTTCTGGCCGCCCCTCTTTGTTTAATGTTTGCTCTTTGCTTTAGTATTATCTTAAATACATCTAACATCACAGTCTGCTTTGAATCTGTATTACCTCCTTTATAAAAAAAATGCATAAATTACAACAGTATACTCATTTTATTATGCATTATTCTTTTTGTTATTTTTGTTAAATATTTTACTTCTTTGTCATAAATATGAATATTATTTTTGTTTTATGGAGACATGCAATTATTAAAAAACTGCATTGTTAAACCAGACTCTCTAATGGCAAAAACATGAAGAGTTACTAATGACTTCAAAAATAGTCAACCATTAACTGATGCTAAACTGAATTTTGCCCATATTCACACCCATAACCATTTATCCACTGTCATCACATCTCACATGTTGAACATACCATGTTTGTTACCAAATACAGATGATTCTTAAGTTCAGTTTTCCTTAAGGGAATGTTATTTAGTAAAACCTTACTCCTATATCTCAGAGACTTGCACATTTTATGCCACTCTCTCCAGGAATAAATTGTTTCTTTACTTTTTTATTTCTCTTTCTTTTTCTCATTCTTTTCTTTCCTTTCATCTCCTTTACCACTTTCCTTGGATCTTTCATACCCCAACCCCATGTTAACAGCAATAAGCTTTACTCAGATCATCTAATGAGAAATTCATGTAATTCCAAATGTCTTCATGTAGTCTCTTTACCAGGCAGTCTGCTAAGTCAAATACATGCCACTCAATGGTTACTCCTGGATGCATCTGCCAGTTAAAGTAAGTCACACTATTTCAGGCATCTGAAGCCACTCTCCAGCACTCTTTTCTCTTCCTTAGAAACTATCTGGAAAAACACTGTTTTCAATAATGACCATACTATTGGGGATATAATAGCTCAGTGGCACAGCACCTGCCTAGCAATTACAAAATTCCTGATTTTGATTCCAGGTATAAAAAAAAACCAACACCTTATATCTAACACTTACTGTACCCTCTGAAGAAATAATTTATGAAGCATTTATCTAAAAATGCCTTTTAATCACAGAACTAAAATTTCAGCTTCTCTGAAACTCTCTGGACCTAACTTTGATTCTAAAGAATGATTTTGCTGTATGTATGTTCCATATTGAGTTTATTTCAATTTTCTTACATCAGCACCTTATTAATTTCTGTGTTGTTTTGAATCTAACCTCTGGATTTACTATTGTTATTTCTCTGTAAGTAATATACTATCTATATTATTTACTTTTGCTCCACATACTTTAAAGCTTTCCTCTTTATTATTTTATGTACTTAGGGTAGATTTTCTTTCCCATTTTGACTTGCAATTATGTTTTCAAAGTTGTGAGTGTCTGAAATGACTGCAAGCTTCTAGAATGTTTCACTATGTTTTGAGGGAAAAAAGTGTTTATATCTTACATCTCTTCTTTATTGTACAATTTCTAATAACTCTCATACACTTATACAACTCCTGCCACTTCCGGGGGGAGTTTATAAAAGATCGGAAAATCCTCATTGTATATTCTTTACCTCATTCATTTGGAAAAAAATTAAGCACATTTATAAAGTAACATGATGAATACTGACACATTCAAATAAATGTTATTATTTATAAAAATGAAATGGCGGCTTTTACATTATTAGTCTTTTGCCTGTATCTGTAGACATGTACAGATTTTTCTGAGGTTCTTAACAGTTGTAATTAATATTTCTAATTATTAATATTGGCTTTATTACTCTGTAGGTACAAAAATGGAAACATTCATATGTGTTTTTTACTTATGCAAAGTGGAAATTTTTCTTTTTAGCATTTCCAATGTAGTATAGTTATAATAAAATGAAACAAATTTGTTTTACTTCAGTGATTATTTTCCATGCAGCACACTTTGAGAAATGCTGCACTAGACTAACATCATTTTAGCAAATATTCATAGATTTTATTTTATCATTTCCATTTCTGAGTTAGAAAATGTTTCAGATGTAAGAAAATCTGCTGAAGTTTTATTAAATTACTCTGTAAATAATTGAGGTCATTGGAATTCTTTTAAAAATTATGAATAGTAATGCACTATACATTTCTTATGAGTATACACAAAGAAGACATTTTCTCTTATCCCCATTGTACCATTTTGCACAATGTTGGAACTTGACCACAATAAATTTTTTGGGTTCTTTGCAACTGAAGGATGGAGAATGGTAGAATTTGTAAGATCAATAGAAAGTATTGGACAAGAATGAGGGAGACCTTTTCTTTTGACTCTTTTACGGAAATCCATTTACAAACCCATACATGCTATTTCTGCAAGTTAAGTTAGTTTGGGCAAACTTGTTCCCTCCTAGAAGATGGAGGTACTAGAGGCTCTGAGTGTAAGAGTTAAGAGCTTTATGTTAGGGCAGAATAATTTTATGCTGAGTCAGATTATATTACTGACTTTAATGCATGCCTACATTAAGCTAATATTCCAATAACAAGAAGGGAAGAAACAGTTGTGATTGTTTCTTATGTTCAAATAGACATGACTTTGAACATATTTATATTCATATCCTGAATTTTTAATGTCCCTTATAGTAAATGCATATAAATTTGATGTATTGGTACATTATTTTTTATATATGTATTTGAAAATATTTTTAAAGCAGAGGTCAGGAAATCTTTTTCTATAAAGGATCACACACTAGATACTTTGGATTATGTGAATTATCAAGTCTTACTTGCAGATACTCAACTCGTATTGTTAATGAATAGGCATGGCCAATTCTCAATAAACTCAAATAAACTGGACTCAGTTTACCAGTTAACTGTGGATCAATTTGCCAGTCTCAGTGTATGAAACTTTACACATTAGTGTACAAATATAAATATCATGTTTTCTGGAATTTTAAAAGTTAGATTATGCTACAGACATAATTAATATCAACTCTATTGTAGAATTTATATTTTAAAATATATAACAAATAATATAATAATTTTCCACTTACTGGATTATTCTTAAGTGTTATCATTAAATTGAACTGGCCTAGAATGTTTGTAAGGCATAAATTTTCAATATTTCTTACTTCCTCCTGTTTATTAATCAGTAAATGATTTATGTAAATGCCTCAATTGCTTACTGATAATTTTTCTTTAAAAAGTATGCTAAATCTGGATCTTTTTAACTATGCATGGTAATTATTACTTATTTTTTAATTTACTTCATAATTTAGTAGTAGTTAATAGTCATTATTGTACTGAATATTCTATTTATTATTGAATATAGCACACATTATATCTATTATTAAATACTATGTATATATTCTGTTATTAAATTTATTGTATATTATTCTTGAATAGTTTTGTGAATATATAATATATATACAGATTATATATTATATATAATGTATATATTTGGATGATTTGTAAAAATATAATTCATTCGTTTATATCTAACTGCTACCACTTTTGATATTTTATTTATCTACTTCTGATTTACT